>QGSO01000156.1:2413923-2628881 GCA_011037825.1 Carya cathayensis
AAAAACAAATCAAAACACTTCCCTGGGGTCTTGCACAAGCAAGATCTCTTCATGTGGATCAAAGACCTTAAGAAATGACTTTAGACGTTGTCCGTTGACAGTGAAGCTATTACCATTCTTCGGATTGACAATGTCTACCGCACCATGAGGATGAACGGTCTTTACAATGTAGGGCCTACTCCATCGGGATTTCAACTTACCAGGAAAAATATTTAAGCAAGAATTGTAAAGGAGAACTTCCTGGCCAAGTGTGAAATGCTTTGGATGAATTTTCTGATCATGCAGAATTTTCATGCGTTCCTTTGCAAGCTGAGCGTTGTCATAAGCATTTTGACGAGCTTCATCCAATTCATTGATCTGCAATTTTCTCAACCCTGAAGCTTCATCAAGTGACATGTTAACATGTTTTATGGCCCAAAGAGTTCGATGCTGAATATCAACAGGTAAATGACAAGCTTTACCATAAACTAATCGATAAGGAGACATCCCTAGATTTGTTTTAAAAGCTGTCATATAAGCTCACAGAGCATCAAGAAGTTTAACCGACCAATCTTTCCTATTAGGCTTGATGGTTTTCTCTAATATAATTTTTATCTCTCTGTTTGCCAATTCAGCTTGCCCATTTGTTTGAGGGTGATAAGGGGTAGAAACTCTGTGTATGATGCCATATTTCTTCATAAGTGTAGAAAATGGTTTATTGCAAAAATGAGAACCCCCATTACTTATAATAACTTTTAGCATGCCAAAACGAGCAAACAAAGATTGCAAAAATTTCAGGACAACATGATGGTCATTTGTTTTGCAAGCAATGGCCTCCACTCATTTTGAAACATAATCCACAGCTAATAGAATATATGTGTTTCCAAAAGAAACCGGGAAATGTCCCATGAAGTATATTCCCCAACAATCAAAAATTTGAGGCATCATGTCTCGGTCATTTTTTCCGACCCGACCCGAACCGAAATACCGACCCGTTTACAGGCTGAATCGGAAACGGGTTATTCCGTACCCGTTTTTATTTTTATCGGGTAGTACCCGTAACCCGTTTCTACTCAAAATCTGCAGCAGTTGAAGCAAAACACAGTCTCGATTAGCTCACTCCGTCGGCGTTGCTCTGCTGTTGCTCAGAAAGAATCCCTCAAGTCTACACTTGATTTTGGGAATAATCTATAGGTATTACTCTCTCTCTCTCTCTCTCTGTTATTGTGATTTTGTACGTGATTTAGATGCAATTTTGTTGTCTGAGTCCTCAAAATGGATTGAAAAATGGGTGTATAACAGATACGATTATAAAGAAAAGAATAGACTACATGCCCTGAATTGAAAAGCATCATGCAGGAAAAGTATGGATTATTATAAATTATCCGTTTGGATAAAATCCCCATTTTCTATTTTCTACTTCCATGTTTTGCACGGGGGAAATGCTAATTTTCTTGGGAAAGCAAAGCCTATGGGAAGAACATTGGAAGTGAGATGGTATGGCTTTATGTAAAGGTATGGTTATGAAAAGGAAGCTTGATAAGAATGTTTTTTTTTCTTTTTAATCCGTTGGGTTTTTTGTTTTTGTTCTCTCTCTCTCTAATTTAGAATGAAATTATGAGTTTCTCCATTTAGTATATCCCCTGTTTGAGGAAATGTCTGAATGATGTTGAAGGTTGAGGCTTTCTTGTAAATCTAACATCTAAGGTCCAGGATTCCTTCAAATTCTTTTCTGAGAATTAACATCTAAGGTCCAATCACCCACAAACCAATCTCTACAGCAAATGATCAACCCCAGCAAGAACAAGAGCAAAAACAGAAACAAACTTCTCTAACTAATAGTGATACTAAACCTGACTTTGATCAAAACAAGGAACCCGAGACATCATTGGAGTCATCCTTCATTACTGAAGCCAGGGAGGAAGGCAAAAGCATGACAAGCACATGTGACCCAATGGAGATCTTGGATAGCTTCTGCACTGATGAAGTTCCATTAATTGAACCCCATGAGATTCTTGTACCATGTGCAGATTCTTCATCAAGTTCCTCCTCCTCCTTAGCCTCATCTTCTTCAATAAGCCCATGTGACCCAATGGAGCTCATGAATAATAGCTTCTGCACTGATGAAGTTCCATTAATGGAACCCCATGAGATACTAGTCCCATGTGCAGATTCTTCTTCAAGTTCTTCCTCCTCCTCATCCTCCTCTTCTTCTTCGAATTCCTCCAACTTCTTGCAAGACTTTCCTGGATGTGTTTCGTCTATCCAAGCATTTACGTAAAGCTCAATATTCTAGCCTACAGATTGACTAGACCCAGTCTGGAATCTAGAAATTGACCACAATACTGGATAAGATCAAAGAGGGGTACATGACGTACGTCAGTTGGATTTGTTTTTTCTTATTTTCTATAATTATTCTTCTTAATAATTAAACTTGGGATATAAAAATTATATCTCCAGACAACCCCTCACGAGTTGAACGTAAATATGTTATATATATATATTATAAATATGGTAATCTACAGTAATGATAGGCTTTAGAATCTAATAGAAGTCTGTGATGTAGGCCATTAACTATTAACTTTCTGGTAATGGTAAGTCTATAGCCTCTTCTTTTTCTAAGATCTTTTTTAATTCTTTTCGTATAAGTTCAGCAAACATATAAAACTAGAAGTTCAGCAACATTTGCATGATAATCATGGAGAAATAACTCACTGCATAAAATGGAAGTTTCTGAAAAGAGCTTATTGTAATGTACCCTCGTATTCAACGTCATTGTATTCTCCCCATTAACATAGTGTGTCCAACTTATATATCTTATTTCTGACACACTCATGATATAGTCAAAGCCGAGAAAATACACTTGAGATAATTTGTAGAGAACTGTTATGTCTATACAAGTTCTTTACAAAAGTCAAGTTACATGCTAACTAGGCAATGCCAATACCAGTCTTGGCTCAACAAAACATTTACCTAAGTTGTGGTGCAGCATGTATTATTAATAGGAATCAATTATAGTGTTTGAATAGGAGTCTAGGAGATACTAACAGACAATGAGATACGAGACTCATTATCAAGCCCAATATATTTTTCTAAAATATATTGGTATGGACTTAGACTAGGAATCAATTATATTTTTCTAAAATATATTTTTCTAAAATATATTGTGGTGCAGCATGTATTATTAATAGGAATCAATTATGGTGTTTGAATAGGAGTCTAGGAGATACTAACAGACAATGAGATACAAGACTCATGTCCAAGATTTCATGCATATATATCACACTTGCTACATATGGCTATTTTCCACATATTAGTCACAAAAAATGCACGAAAATTGCCCAATACAGTTCTTGCTTCTTGGGAATCATGATACCTCATACATATATATGTACATGATATATATTGGGATTTTTATCAAGTATACTTGCCTCTTTTATCAATATTTCTATCATATGTATTGGGATTTTTGTTAACAAATTTGTGGTGTTATCTCAAATTGCAGTTGAACCCTATGGAACCTAGTGCTGCTATGCCTTCATCTGAGTCTGAATCACTGCCCAATGTGATTCATTTGGATAGCACTCTACCTCCAACTTTGGATAGCTCACTCCCTACAACTAGTCCTCAAGTTCGCCCTCCTATCTCAAGAAGACGGGGTAGATCTGAAGTATGGCAACACTTTACGAGGATTGAGGATGTTGAGGATCCCGATGAGCCCAAAGCCAGATGCGATTATTGTGGTAAGGTTTTGTTATGCCATCCTAAAAGACAAGGTACTTCATCCTTGAAGTACCATAATGAGAGATGTAAAGCCTTTAATACTAGTGGGGTTGGAAGGGATAACCTCCAATCAAAAATGACCGGGACTAGGAAGATGGGGGTGGATGGTACAACTAGCAGTCCTAGTGTTGGACTTGCCAAGTACAACGAACAGAAAATACGGTCAGCGGTAGTTAAAATGATAATTGTGGATGAGCTACCATTTAGATTTGTAGAAAAACAAGGTTTTAAAGACTTTATGGCCGTAGTTGAGCCTAGATTTCCAATTCCCTCTCGCATTATTGTTATGCGAGATTGTATGAAGATGTACATGTTAGAAAAAGAAAAGTTGAAGAACATGTTCATGGCATCTGATTATAAGATTTGCATTACTACTGACATGTGGACATCAATTCAAAATCTAAATTATATGTGCATAACAGCCCACTTTATTGATGATGATTGGAACTTGCATAAGAGAATTATAGATTTTAACAAAGTTCCTGATCACAAAGGGATAACAATAGGAAAAGAGATTGAGTCATCTATACTTGGATGGGGCATAAAGAAGATATTTACAATCACAGTCGATAATGCATCTTCTAATACCACGGCTATTGATTATTTGAGGAAAATTGCTAAACTTAGGGACTGTATGGTATTAGACAATGACCTTATGCATATAAGATGTTGTGCACATATTTTGAATCTCATTGTCCAGGATGGATTAAAAGAAATTGATAGATCAATTGTGAAGATTCGAAATGCAGTTAAATATGTGAAGTCTTCCCCTGCAAGACTTAATAAGTTCAAGTCATGTGCAGAGAAACAAAATATTTTGGGTGGTGGGCTTCTTTGTCTTGATGTTCCAACTCGATGGAACTCAACATATCTAATGTTGAGTGCGGCTCTCAAATATTATGCGACGTTTGAGGTGCTGAAGATGAAGATAATGAGTTTGGCCCATATTTACGTGAGGTTGGACAAGGAATACCAACTTTACATGATTGGGAAACCATCAAGGTTTTTATACAATTTTTGAGGCTTTTTTATGATATGACTTTGCGGGTTTCTGGCTCAGTTTATGCAACTTCAAATTTGTTCATTAAAGAAATATTTACAGTTTATAAACATTTGAACAAATTTTCCATGAGTGAGAGTAATGTGCTGAAAACCATGTCGGAGAGGATGTTGTTGAAATATGACAAGTATTGGGGGGATTGTGGGAAATTGAACAAAATGTTGTTTATTGCATCTATGCTTGATCCACGCTTCAAGTTGGAAGTTTTAGAGTTTTGTTTTACAAATATTCTTGGTCATGAGCGAGCATCTGAACTTGTTGATTGGTTAAGAAGGATGATTGAGCGGATGTATAAGGAATATTCAAAATCTAATGTAAGTTCAAGTAGGGGCCAATCAAGTGTTGGTGAGACCCAAAGCAACACTTCTTATAATGATGATGATGATATATTCAATATGTTTCAGCAATATCAAGCATCAAAAGGTGTGGTAGAGTCTAAATCAGAATTGGATAAATATTTCATGGAAAGTGTTGAAGGATCGACACCCGACTTTGATATTCTACTATGGTGGAAGGTGAACTCAATCAGATATCCGATTCTTGCCAATATAGCTCGAGATGTGTTAGCTATTCCGATATCTATTGTTGCTTCTGAGTTGGCATTTAGCGTTGGAGGTCGGGTCTTAGATTCATTTCGTAGCTCATTGGCCCCAACAACAGTTGAAGCTCTTATTTGCACACAAAACTGGTTGATGGCTCATTCCATTAATTATGACTCCCAATATGTAATGGAAGATGATGAAAGCTACAAGTTAGAAACCGGTAAGATTCATATTTGAATAATATTTTCATATAGTCCTTTCAATTAAATATATGTTTAACATTACTTTTTATTTCTTGTAGAGATAACTTTGAAGAATATTTTGAATGATGCCGATTGAAGATGCTTTGAAGAATACACAATTCTTTGGAAGATGATGAAAGCTACAAGTTAGAAACCGGTAAGATTCATATTTGAATAATATTTTCTTATAGTCCTTTTCAATTAAATATATATTTAACATTACTTTTTATTTCTTGTAGAGATAACTTTGAAGAATATTTTGAATGAGGCCGATTGAAGATTTTTTGAAGAATACACAATTCTTTGGGAGTATGACCTATGGCTATGGATATAGAAGCCGCTTGTGCATTTTAAAAATTAAATAGGACCTATGGATTTTTGGTTTAGTGTGATTACTAAAAGTACATCTATACAATATTATTGGTTTATTAAATGAACACATGAACATTATTGGTTTATTTTTTGTATTTGTTTTTTAAAACGTTGGTTTAGAAAGCATTGACAGGGAAGTTGGTTGTATGAATGATTGGAAAAAATCAAGTTGATACTAATTTGCAATCATTATATCCAATAGATTTTTTTTTCTTCCAGAAAATGTGGCCAAAGTCATTGAAATCAATCAACAGTTTTACCAAATTAATTTACATTTTTGGTATCATCCTATTAAGTACAAGACGAGAAGTTGCACAAAACTTTTGTATCCATTCATTAGTATTAATATATGAGAAATTTCTTAAAAGAGTTTTGCTTGTGGGAATGTTTTATAATTTGCATTTATCATCTTATTCTCATGAAAAGATGAATTTTACTAATATGAAAATAATCTCCCTTTGAGACAAATAGACATGTGACATATTCTTAAAAAGTTCTCTATTTGGTTTTTGTTTTCTTCCTAACACATTACAAGTATAATATATATATATTTACACACATTTGAGGTTTAAAAAAAAAAAAAAAAAAAAAATCGGGTCGGAACACTATTCCGAAAATCCATGTCGGGTCGGTATCGGGTATCGGCCAATCGAAGGCAGCCATTTCGGGTCGGGTCGGAAGATGTAGTTTCGGGTCAGGTCGGTGAACAGTACTAATGTTAACGAGGTTCGGCCCCACTGCCTACGTCATCGCCTCGAGCTACCCCTTGAGGATCCCCGAATTCACTATTCAACCTCCTTTAGGTGGAGATAGAAACCTATTACACATTTGAACAACACCGCTACAAAGGATCCGTGTAGAACACCCTCTACACTTGCAATCACCTTATACGTGGTGATTCAACTATTCCCTGTGTAGAACACTTTCTACACGCACAAGGGTTATACACACCCTTTTACAGATACAAGAATTGATAGTGGGTAGGTTATCAGAAAACACTCCTTAATGAATGAAATAAGAATAATACAACACAAATTATATCTCTCAAAATGAACAAGGGTTAAGGCTCAATACTTAGAGAAAAGAGAATGAAGGCTTTGAATGAATATTGTACGCTCTTGGTGTTGTGAATGTGAAGCTCTCAAATGATCTATTTATAGACATATGAGATTTCATATTTAAATTTAAAAAGATTCACAAGTCAAAGACATCATTATTCACTTTTCAAAAAATTCAAACCTAATCTTTTACTTTTTGCATATGACAGAAGGAGCACACTTTACTTTTCAAATTTTTTAAACAAAGACATCTTCCTTTTGCATAAGTCAAGAAAAGCATCAATCACTTTTGAAAATATTCAAATAAAACAGGCACATATGAAATATGACAATCAATCATCTTTAATATTTTCAAAGTTCAAACCTTTAATCATGTTATGCACATGTGAAAGATGACAATCAATCATCATTCAAAATATTCAAATTTAATTTTCAAAATATTCATGCACATGTGAAAAATGTATTTTAATGCTTCATGATAAAATATTAATTTTGAGCCTTAATCCTAATTTCGAATTTTTAGAGATTTACAATATTACTCTATGACTTTAATGTGAATTTGTTCCCTTCTTGCTCATGCTTGGTTCCTTGATGTGCTTGATTCCATTGTGTGGACAACTTGAGTTTGAGACTCCTTTATTTTTTGAATTCATTTGTTATCATCAAATCCATGTATAAATTTATAATTACACGAAACTTGAAACCTTGGGTTCAACACAATCTAGGGCTGGGCAAACGGGTTCCAACCCGGGTACACCCGGACCGGAACCCGGGCAGGATTAAGCCGGGTGAGACCCGGTCCGGAACCCGGTTGTACCCGGGTTTTTATAAACCCGGATTCCGGGTTGAACCCGGAATTTTTTTTTTTTTTTAAATTTTAAACCTGGTTAAGGGAGCAATGAGAATGCGTTAAAAATGAAAAATTAGGAAGTTAAATCCTACTTCCCATCACCTGTAAGAAAAAAGAACTTGTGCTTAAATCAAGTAGTATATATGCATACATATTAAAGGGTAAATTTTAAACCCCCCTTCTAAAAAAAAAAAAAAAAAGACATATAAAACTATCAGAATTTCCGGGCAAATGTCCAGAAGGCCAGCGGATCTTCTTCCTCATCTGAAGTATCCAGCAAGCGGTGATCATCCATCAAGATATCAAGACCTATATTAATGAAAATATGAAATTCAAAGCATGAAAGTTAATTATGGATACAAGATAAAGAGTATTGATACTTGAAAAAAGGAACATAAAACCCAATAATACTAGCTAAAACATGTGCCCCGTGGGGGCTTGAGACATGGGAACCAGTAGAAGAGAAGTTGAAAACATTCAACTTTGTAGCTCTGAACTTATATCCGGTAAATAAAGGAGAATTCTTATACATGTCTTGAAATGAATAATGCAAGACTTAGATCCACTTGTGTTCAACATGACAAAAGCCATTTCCTCTTTACACATACTTTTTAGTAGTAATAGATGATCAGTTGATTAATACCAATAACTAGATGAAGCACATTGCAATGTAGAGAAAACTGAAGGTATTTACACTAATTAAATTGACGTATTGAGCACTTGTCATGAGCATCCTCACCTTTTCTTTGCTTCCGGCACTACCAACAACATAGCAGCCCAAAAGCTTTGCAAACTGCCCAACCAGCTGACCAACTGCACCAGAAGCTGCTGAAATGAAGACATACTCTCCTTTCTTGGGAGAGCAAACCTCATAAAATCCAACATAAGTAGTCATACCAGGCATTCCTACATTTAATGTATATGTTAGACGAGCTTTCAGCACCAAGAAATGTATAGCATACTAAAAAATGGCCATCAAAATTACTTGCTATAAGCTATCTATTATGGTACTAAATACCAAAGAATGGCTAGAGTCTTCAGAATAACTTCTGGTCAGTCAGCCACGATGCCCATCATCTAACAAGGTATATGTAAGTGTAAAAAATTCCAAAATGCAATGGATCAGTTTTATACCTATACTCACCAAAAAATTCAATTGCAAACAAGTAATGTTGTAACACCCCAGTCCCACATTGTGAATATGAACAACTTATGGGCTTTATAAGTGATTTTAAGAATGGTTCAAATCGACTAGACTGTTTGAAATTATAGTTTAGATGTGGTTAATTAGCACTTTCTCTGGGTTGTTTCATATGTTTTAGAAAAATACTTGACTATTGTATTGCATGCTCAAAAAGAGAGAGGCGCATGGGATTCTTATAAGCAAACTATAGCGAAATCTTGAGGTGAATGAGATTAATAAGTGTTCTGAAAGCCAACTATAGCTCACCCAAACAGTTAAATATAGCAATAATATACTGGTTTTCAGACCATGCATTGTGACCACAATATTAACATTCACAATCAGGATTATGAAAATGTCCATTTGAATGTTTTCAACTTCTCTTCTACTGGTTCCCATGTCTCAAAGCCCCCACGGGGCACATGTTTTAGGGGTGAAATAATAAAAAAAACCCAATATATTTACTTCGTGCTCTATTATTCTTGTTTCAAATTACAGAGTTACAGAAACAAAAGACCAATATTTCATGTGAAGTTTAATTTATGAGCAGCTTGGTGCATTTTCCTAACTCTATAACATAAATATAACTTTAGAATTTTCCTAACTCTAACATAAAGGAAACAACCAAAACATCAAGAAATAAATGAAACAGTATCATAGATGTCAATGTGAGCAAAGGATGAATTACCACCTTTTCAACATGAATGGGAATGGAGACTCACATCAGCCTCGGTTGAAGATGAAGCTAGATGATCATCTAAAAAAAATTAAAAATTGAGTTAGATATATAATAAACCGAGTTAGATAGATATTAAAAAAAATATTTCATGTTTCAAACTTACCTTCAAGGTCCATCGACTGTATGTATTCTTCCAAATCCCGAATGTTGATTGGTTTGGTCCTTAACCAATTTTGGGTGCAAATGAGAGCTTTAACAATTTCTGGAGATAAAGAACTCCTAAAAGGATCCAATATGCGTCCTCTAGTACTAAATGTGGACTCTGAGGCAACAGTGGAAATGGGGGTGGCTAACACATCACGTGCTACCTCAGCAAGGACAGGATAATTAACGGCATTAATTCTCCACCAATTTAAGATATCAAAACCGAGCGAGTCGTCTATACACGTCTCAGAAAAATATCTATCTAGCTCCAATCTAAACTCCGTAACACCCCGTTCCTTGAGGAAGTTGGTGAACATGATCTTAAATTTAGTAGGAACCGGTGCTGGCTCATCACCAATATTTATATTAGCAGTGCTTGGCCTCCCTTGAGCCACATTAGAACTCCTTCCACTAGCTGCACGAAATGTGTTATACTGCTCAATCAAGCGGCCTAAAAGGAGTTTAACCCTGTCCTCTATCTTATTCGCCAACTTACTCCCTCTGCATTTTTGCAACAAGAAATTCATTACCATCATTTTATATCGTGGATCAAGCACAAAAGCAACATATATCATCAAGTTGAACCTATTTGTGCTACCCCAATACTTCTCACACTTGTTTCTCATATTTATGCCCATGGTACTAGTGATAATATCATCACTCAAGCACATATCATTTAATGCATCCTCAATTGTGCAAAGTTGCTCAAAATAAACATTAGCTGTCACATACAAAGAACCAGAAATGCTCAATGTAACATCATAAAAAACTTTCAGCAACTCCACAAAAATTCGTGCATTTTTCCAATCATTGCTAGTGGGGTTCACGAATTGGTCATCCACAAATGCATATTGTTCAAAGGCTTGTTTGTGTTTTTCAGCGGTACTCAACATCAAATATGTGGAGTTCCATCTAGTAGGAACATCCAAACAAATCATCCTTCCAGTAATTTTTTCCTTTACCGCACAAGCCTTGAACTTGGCAAATCTTGAAGGTGAGGATTTCACATACCGGACGGCATCCCTAATCTTTGACACAAAATCAATTACATCCTTCAAGCCGTCCATAACAATCAAATTCAATATATGGGCAGCACACCGCATGTGAAGAAAGTCACCACCCAGTATAGTACGATTATTGTCTCTTATTCTCCTCTTCATGTAATCAACAGCAACATCATTTGAGGATGCATTATCAACTGTAATGGTTAAAATTTTATCAATACCCCATTCATGCAATCCAGAGTTTAACACCCTCCCAATAGTTTCGCCCCTATGGTCGGGAATTTGGCAAAACTTTAGTATTTTTTTGTGCAATCTCCAATTGCAATCAATAAAATGTGCGGTAATGCACATGTAGTTCAGATTTTGCACCGACGTCCAAGTATCGGTGGTAAGGCAAATTCTTTGACCATCCAACAATTTTTTTAGCTCTATCTTCTCTTCGGTATACAATTAAATACAATCCCTTTTTAAAGTGGCTCGGGATGGCAAAGTAAATCGAGGCTCTAAATCAGTTACATATTCAATAAAACCTTCATGCTCCACAAGCCTAAAAGGCAATTCGCATATAATAAAATACTTAGCGGTTGACACCCTAAGTTTTTCTGCATCGTACTTCACTAGGACTTGTGGACTACACACTCTTCCCTCCACATCCCTCTTAACACTAGAGGATTGACTTCTTCCAACTCCTTTAACTCTAAGAGGGGAAGTTTCACACGCATTCTGTAAGTGGTGTAACATAGATGAAGTGCCATTTTTGTAGTGGCAACTGTATAGCTTAGCACAATAATTGCACTGAGCTTTTGGATTATCAGGGTCAATAGGTTGCACTCTAGTATAGTGTTCCCAAACCACAGATTGGTTGCTAGGTTTTTTTTTTGATTTCTTGGATAAAGGTGGGATGGAAGGGATAGGTTGTTGTGTATGTGTGGATGAAGAAGGGGTTGGAAGAGCCCCAAGCTCCTCTACATCCAATGGAATTGAAGAGGAGTCACCAACCCCTTGGGTTGTACCGACATTACAACTCACAGAATCTTCTTCCATCTGTTAAAGTTACAAAAAAAAAAAAAGAAAAAAAAAGGAAATTAAAGCACAAGTACATATCCAAAATAATATATTGTTATGAGTTTGTGGTGTTGCAGGAGCTGGTTTAGCAAGGAATAAAACATTAATTTCCATTAATTAAATAAATAATATATCATGGAATCTCCATTAGTTAAATAGCACTAAATCAAGCTAAAGAAGAAATAACAAACAACATATTATTGGTACTGCTAGAGTTTCGGTAGCACAATTTTCAAATTAGATAAGCTTAATAAAATCAATTGTAATCGGAGAAAGATGGTGAAAAGAAGAACCAAATATAGAGCACTTATTCATGGAGATCCAATTGTAACTAGTACCCTGTCATTATTGTTACGGTTAATAGTAGTAGATTGTAGTTGTTATTGTTGCCACTAGACTAGCAATTCGGCTTTGTTCAATTATAATCATTCGTCATTCTATGTTTGTTATAAGCATCAAGTTCTCTCAACCAGGTTCTAGTCTTTGATGCACAAGTGAAAGAATATTATTTCTAGAAAATATTATTCTCCATCCTAAAGTTTGTCATTTATAGTCACACTAACCAATATGAAGTATTTTAAGTAATTCTGTATTTACGTGGTTGACATAAAAAACCACCTAATTTGTGCCCACATGAACAGATGTGACTGGAAATGACAAACTCAAGATAAAATAGAATTGATCTTAATCCTAGTGGGTGATTCTAGGTAACATGAGATTATAGAACCAAAGAGATCTCTTACACCTGTATTGTTGTGCAAATTTTCTATTGAAGATAGCAATTGCTAGATGACGATGACAATTCATAATTAACCTTAATTAACCTTAACGGTGACCCTAAGGATTTTGGGATCACCACAATGATAGCAACTTCAAAACCTAACCAAAGAGTCCAAAAACAAACAAATGCATAATTGATCTAACGGATCAGGTTTTGGGTCCATCACAACTCAGCAACTAGCAAAGAATGCCACATGCAAATGTGTATTTCTTCATATTGTACGAGAACAAAACAAATTGTGAAAGTTGACAATTTTTATTATAGATTACATCTTTCTTCCAATTTAAGGGGTACTAAAAAGAACTAGTCTTGTATTCAAGCACATTCATCACTCTAGATCTATAGAAACAACAGAAGGTAAAACAAACATATTAATAAACAAATTCCCAATTTCAGCTCAACGTCATCAGGAATTCAAGTTTTCAAGGTTTTCCACAAAAGGACACGCTTCAAGTTTTCAAGGTTTTCTCTAATATGCATGTAGCACTTGATGATGCATGCAGATATATCATGCAGAGCCAAAAGAAAAAACATGTAAAAACAAATGTGTATGAATGAGGAGTCTAGCCAAATAAGGTTGAGCCTTCCCAGGTAGACCTCAGTACTGTATCTGACCCACAGTTTATTAATAAAAGAAATTATTTAGAGCCTCAGCCACTAATTATTAATTATATTAAAAACTTATAAAAAGTAGCTGGGGATGCTTAAATTAACTTATCTGCCAAATCTTCATGAATCAGACTCATGAGTACATGCCAAGAAGCCATTTTGATATTCTTTGGCGCTCCTCTAAACCTTTAATTAAAGTTTGATTAATTTGTGGTGGCTAAGATATGGGAAGAATATCTGGGTTTTGAACTTCCCAACCTTACAAATCTTTTTATTTTTTTCTTGTGGTGAGAGTATATATATATTTATATATAGATAGCATCATCTCTAAGCTGATCCTAGCTAATCCTTGTGGATACTAGTGGGGTATGGGTTTCAAGAATGAATATATATTACAAATATGACTATTTCCTGCCAATATATATGAATCTATTTCATCACAAAAGTTATTCTCATTATAAATAACTCGTCATATGCATTCATTTTTCTCATAACATGCTCGCTACCTATATGTATACAAAACAAAGGGCAATGGACACTGTTGACAGATTTTTGGAGACAGGGACCAATCTTCATGGGTTTGCATTTCATCTTCATTTGTAGTCTTAAGATTTAGTGAATCTTTTGGGTCTTCAGGGAATTTGTACCAAACTCATCAATATATAATGAATTTTACACTCCATACCCGTGTAAAATTTTACACTCCATAACTTGTATTAAACAGAGATATCGTCCTCACAACATCTTCTAATATGACATGATTGAGTATTATGAATTTTCATTTAGGCACCCATTAGTATGTGGATCGAACATTACCAAGCTTGCCAAGCCAACCCAATATACAAACTAAAAACTAAGTTAAAAAACCAACCCTTGCGGCATCTCACTTAATCACTAACTAATATAAAACCAAAAGCTGTTTCTCAGAGTTGTAAAACATAAAGACCCAAATATAGAAGACCCAAACAATGGATTAGGAGGAAAAAAAAAACACAAATACCCAAATCAAAAACTAACAAATCACACCCAAAAATAGAAACCACACCAAAAAAACCCACAAAACAAACCACACCATAAACTAAAGTACACCAAAAAACCCACTAAACAAACCGCACCCAAAAAACCCACTAAACAAATCAAAAACTAACCTAGGAATGGATGACTGCGATGGCGACGACGACGAAGGGTTTCTGGGGTAATCGGATTCGTTGAGAGAGAGAGAGAGAGAGAGAGAGAGAATCAGATCTGGGGGGGGGGGCGGCGGGAGAAAGCATATTAAGTTATTAACCCATGGCCAAAACGACGCTGTTTTGGCCTGGGTTTAGGTTATAAAAAAAACTCGGGTACCGGGTTTTAAATCCGGTACCCGGCGAGGGAACACTCGGGTTTTAAAAACCGGTCACCGGACCGGGTTTTTCCCAGACCGGTGACCGTAACCGGAACCAGGTTTTTCGGGTTCCGGACCGGGCCGGAAAAAAATCCGGCCCGTTTGCCCATCCCTAACACAATCTATTTAGCCTCAATTTAATGTATACTGTTATGCATCTACCTTGCATTTTAGAGGTTGCAGATTTCGAAAGGGAAAAACTCCCAATAGGATGGGCGAAAATCCATTTTTAACACAGGCCAATAAAAATCTGCTACGTAAGACATCCAATAAATTTCAATCTACTCAGGTATACCAGATTACTAGCTTCTTTTCCCTCTTTCTTTCTCCCTCCCCCACCCAACTGCAACTTCCCATATCTCTCTCTCTCTCGCTAAAATATACTCAGCTCTCTCTCTAAATTAAACAAATTAAGCACAAAATTCAGCACAGCGGTTGAGAAATAATAAAATTAATAATCACCCACACACCTTAATATTATTCCCAGGCGAAAGAAGAATTGAATAAACTACTGCAAGGAACTCCCTGACAAAATGAAATCACTTTCAGACTCGTTCAAACCTTTCAAAACAAAAATCCCGATTTTTGAATGCGTAAAACATCTCGACATATCTTCATTGTCTTGCCTAGAAATAATCAAACACCAAAACAGAAATATGACAATATTTTTCAGCATCCATATCAACTGCAACTGGTTCTTATGGCTCAAAATTTATTGGAGGAATTTCGGGTGACACAACAGCCTATACTGTCGGACAGAGTGTTGCAACAGGTTAGTTCACACACAGAATCACAGCATTTGTAGCCACCAGATTCTAACTTTGTCAAGGCAAATTGAGGCATGGTTTTGAATAGCAACAGGAGGAAAATGGGAATTGGCATCATAATCAGAAATATAAAAGGTGTTGTCTTATGTTAAAGGGGATGTAAACCATGTGACTCATCATCTAGCAAGAGCTGCTATAATTCCAAGGACAAATAGTGGAGGTGTTCCCGAATGTATTTAATCTCTTGTATTTTTTGATTCAAATCAATGAACATCAGATTTCACTTACTTTTTTCCAACGTTTTCTTTAACGGCCACTAAATAGCATAGATATCATGGCGGTTACGTGACTTGTAATAGCAACCACGAATACACAAAAAATTTACTCTCTCTCCCTCCCTCTCAAATGAGAGTATATGTAAAATATGCCATTTCTTTGTTATATAGAATTTGAGTTTTGCTACGTATAAACAAAGTCATGCACTAATCTATATATCATTACCGATTCCTTCATATTTAAAATTTAAATTAGCACTGTTTTTAATAAAATTTACTTTTTGACCAATTATATTAGATTGGTGCATATATTAGTTCACAGTTGTGCTTGCAACTAGATTTTCCTAAAAAATTTTCATCTTAGTCTTTTCCCTTTTGGTTTTTGTTTCAATTTATATATTTTTGTTTGAAAAGAGACTGTGTGCTTGAACAACCGAAAAAAGTAGGTAAATCTAAGACAGAATTACATGAAAAAAAAAAAAAATATTTTTTAATCTCAGATTCTACTTTTTTTTAAAAAGTGTGCCTTGCTTGCACACTTTAGGACCATATCTACTATTACTCTAACTTAAATCATAAAGAAAAATAATATTTACAATCCTAATATATACCAACTTAGTATACTCTCGTTGAAAAAAGTGTATAAATATGAAACCTACATAGAAATTATTTTTTTAATGATGGATCATATTTATTTTCAAAGGGAGTGCACAAGGCCGCTCGCACACCTTCAAACTGTATTTAGCATCACTCAATCATAAACAATAAATTCGAATGACCTCAGGGCATAAGTCCATGCGAATACTTTAATGAAAACATTATAATTTTAAAAGTATAAAATTTGGAAGGATTTGCAATTCTCAAAGTGTTTGGATTGATAGAGTTCAAAGGAAGTATTTGGATTTCAATCTTTGAAGTTAAAATATATTGTTTTGATTATATATATCAAAACTTGGATTTAGATTTAATGAATTTTAAAAATCTTAATATGAAATTATGTGTAATTGAAATATAATTCAAATTCTCTTGTAGAAATGTGTGACACCGCCAATCTTTGCTTAGAATTTGACGGAGGTCGAAGCATCGAGACATGCAACACAATATTACATGCTCCCGTACATGACATATAAGAAAATAATACACCTAACATGCTTCTAATAGTATGTAATAATCGCAGCAGAATAAGTGATAGATGCATATCATATGAAATTTCATGATAAAATAGCATTTATGACATAAATGTGGCTTTTAGGGAAAGCCATATCAACATTATTTAAGAATAAGTTAGAGGCTAAGTTACAAATTTTAAATAAGAAGTGCACTAAGGTTAGAAACCTCTAGTAAATCAAGAAACTAAGTAAAATACTGAATCTTGTACACTTAAGAGTAATATTTTCATTTTTTGCCCTTCAACTCTCTGAAAATTGCAAATATTTCCCTAAACTTACAATAATTGCATTTCGATCTCAAACTTCACAAAAATGTACAAACCTCATGTATTTTTTGTTCTAAACCCACTTCTGACTTTAGAATACATACAAATAATCACTTAACCGAAAGCAAACACTTGATTTCATTCCAAAACAGAGTTTAACCACATACTAACTCACTAGATTCATACCCACGTCTAGCCAGATTTGCAACTTAGCATGGTGTTCCTTGCTTCTCCTTTGCATTTGAACACTTAAAACTCAATCTATCTCAAGCTCTAAACATTAACATGCTAGATCCTCAGTTCTGGATGATATCATACATAAAAAATTAAGAAATCCAAGAAAACTTAGAGGGAAAACTCCAAATCACAACACAAGTTGAAAACCGAAACAAGTATTTTATTCAAACCAAAGCATATGACTAGATCCTTCTGTAACATGCAGATTTTCTGAAATACAACATCCTAAGAAATTAGAACTCACCCATGATCATCATAATCAAGCTTGAGCTAAGTCTTAATACAACATTAGCCATAAAAATTCCAGATTTCAAGATTAACCTAAGCAACAACTAGAAACTCCAATTGGATACCATTTCCTTTGGAGGTTGGGGATGATTATTTCTATTTTTATAGTATTATATTCTCAGACAAACCGAGATTGAAATATCTGTTTTTACAGAATCTCATATTTCATAAGGTTTTGTCAGTAGAAAGCTTATAGAAATTAAGACAATGCTGTCATAAAGAAATTTGTGTGCAGGGAAGCCCTAAACAGATAAGTAGTTTGGTTTGTAATATGGGTTTTTCCTATATTTATCAGTCACAGCTGTAACTTCGGTTTCATTGAATAAAATGAAGTCTATTTCCTATATATAAAAAAATAAAAAATAAAAAAATCAAAGCTTTACCTTCTAATCTAACTCATAACATAAATGAGATAGAAGATCTACTCACCAAACAGAAATATCTCTAGAGAGAACCATATACACAACTAAGGCTAAACCGAGACACGCACTTTGGTATTCTTGAACCTAGAGCCTTCATCTACTCGTATTTCTATCATTTTCTTATAAATCTGAACCATGCACATAATTTAAAAGCCTAAACTGAGTCCATAAACATCATTCAAATCATAAGAATCCATCATTTACTAAGATCAACCCAAAACAACGACATTCAACATCAAGATGCTAACCAAGACATGTATTAACTCCAAATGGCATTCTAACATTTGACAAATCCATCAAATAGTTCCAGAAAATGCTTCCATTGACTCTCTAACACCGCCATCCAATTGATCATACATAAAATGTATAGGGGAAAGTTTATACTCACCAAACTGGAATTCTTGAGGCTTACCAAAATTTGTTTTGGACTAATTAACCACTAGTTAACTCCCTCTCGTTTTCTCACAATATGGATGGTGACTTTGTGTTGAGCTTTGCGTGTTTGTGAGTAGGAAAAGTAGAGGAATATATAAGAAGGAACTCTCGGGGTTCATGCAACACAGAAAATAAGAGAAAGGAAGTGTGAAAGCCTCTGGTATCGCGCAAGGGACTCTCTCTCTCTTTCACAAGCCTGTGCGTAACAAAGTTAGGGCTCAAGATTAATTGAAGGGATAAGAGTTGACTTGTGTAATAATGAAGAAGATTGCTGGGCACACGAGAAGGGTTATTAGAAGGTTCTCAGGTTTTTCAGCAAAAATCCGAAACTAGTTGCTAGTTTTGGTGATGAAACTTAGGGGTCTTTGAAGTCATATGTGAAACTTAGAGCCCAAACTTGGTGAAGACCAGCAGCTGAATAATGATTAGATTGTGATGGTGGCAGAAGAAAATAAATAAAAAGATATAAGAGAAGGGTAGACTAGACACAAACAACCCACTTACTTTAATAAACTTTTCCAATCATTTGGAAATGTGTAAGGCTATATGATCCAATGGTTAGGTGTTGCTCCTACTCTTTAGACTTGTAAGAGCACTAGTAGTGGGCTCAACAAAGTTAAATTAAGCTAAAATATAGTTAAATTGTGAAATAAAGTCATACAATGGACTCAATAAATGTACAATAAATTTAGCCGTCAACTAAATGTCTGGCCAAATTTATTGAGGCAAAGACACTAGCTAAATACTATTTTTAGAGTAAAATAATTGTTCACGCTACTGCCAATTCTCTCCCGCATAGCCTCCTTCATTCTGCCTTTCCCTTTCATCTCCCTCACTCCCTCACTGTGATCAGAAGACTCAAAACCCATCTTCCAGCCACAACACCGAACCCAACCGCAGCACCGAACTCTCTCCGTCGTCTCTCAGCTGCAACACCGAACGACGTCTCCCAACTGCAGCACTGAACGGCGTCTCCCAGCTGCAGCACTGAACGAGCTCAACCCATCGCACCGAACGTAACTCTCTCCGTCGTCTCCCAGCTGCAGCACCGAATGATGACGTCACTCCGAGTTTAAGGAGCACCGGTGAGCCTCCGAATGCAGGGAACTCTATTTTTTTTTTTCTGGGAATATAGGCTGCTGGATTCTTCTTTCACGATTCTTCTGGTTTTTTAATACAACTGGAATTTTCAACTGGATTATAGAGGCTCAACTGTGAATTTAATACAGCTTTGATTTAATTTTTTTTGAATTCTCAACTGGAATTTTTTCAGATTGATGCGATTTCTGGATTTGTTGCTTCCATTGTTAGTTATTGCATTTTTTTTTTTGAATTCTCAAGCTTTGATTGAATTTTTGGATGTGATTTTGGTGTATTGAATTTGATAAAATCATTATTGTTCATTTTTCTTTTTCTTTTTCTTTCTTCTTCTTCCTTTTTTTTTTCTTTTTTTTCTTTTTTTTTTTCAAACGCTGCTTACTCAAGTCGACGAGCTCAATTGATTTGAGTCAACCCTTGGGCAGCAAGAAGGAATACCCCCCAGATCTCCTCGTTGCCCAAGTTTTCACTTTTTCTCTCCAGGTTTCTTCTCAGTTTCGTCATTACTCTTTTTTGCTTGGGAGCAAGAAGGAATCATGGGTAACAAAGTAACACAGACAATACCCACAAAATAGATCATTCATATAAGCCCCACCAACGCGTCAACTGCCAAATAAGGCTTAGAAAGTTCGAGTGCCCAATCGTTTTCCAAGACTTGGAACCTAAACAAGAATATATTAAACATAACATTAAACAACATTTGTCATTTGTGAACTTAGTAAACAAGTCATGTTAAAAAGGTATTAGATCCGTCAATGTTTCTTTACTTAGCTTGATCGGTTTATTTCGGCTAGGGGTAGTTTGTTAACGGTACTCATCTTTTGGCGCCAGAGACTGCTTTCTCTTTACCCTCCTCTATGTATAGTTGATCATGAGCCTTGTCTTTTCCTTAGTAAACAAGTGTTATAAAGCTATTAGATTCGTCAATGTTTCTTTACTTAGCTTGATCAGTTTACTTCGGCTAGGGGTAGTTTGTTGACAGTACTCATCTTTTGGTGCCAGAGACTGCTTTCTCTTTACCCTCGTCTATATATAGTTGATCATGAGCCTTGTTCTTTCCCACACCAGCAATTCTACACTCGGTGCTTTCCTTTCAAGTCAGTCTCTCTCTCTCTCTCTCGTTCCCTTCCCATTGAAGCCTTTGTCAACCTGGTGGTTTTGAGTATATATATTGGTTTGAAATCTGAATGCTGGGTGGTTTTCAGATTGGTTTGAAATCTGAATGCTGGGTGGTTTTCAGATTGGCTTGAATTGTGCTTTTGCTTTTGGATTATGGTGTTTTTGATATTTAGTTTCTTTCAAATGTAGTAATATGTATCTAATTGTCAAATGCATGTGCTCTAGTTTTCTTAGTTGACTCTGTTTGCTCTGTGTAATGAGTTATTTTCAGAAAACGAAGTGTAAAATTTGTAAGAATGGTTTTTAGGAGTTCCATGGATAAATGGTGCAACTATGAAGAAAAAAGAAAAAAAAAGGCAGTGAAAATGCTAATCGCAAGCTTGATCTACTTTACTTGTCTTTGAACTAAGTTGTCCTTGGTAAATGTATCTCAAAGAAGAGATCCACTTTCTCCAATGACCATCATACAGAGATGTCTCTTATGGTAAATTTTTGTCTGTGCATTTCCAATTTAAATATAAATATGTAAATAATAATATCAAGGCAGTGCATTGAATTTTTTATTTTCTGTAATGAAACATTCAAGTTCTAAAGTCTGTTATTTTTTTCCCAACTATTGTCCATATTGAAACTGCAGTTGAAGCTTGGGACTCAAACTTTGATATTGTACCATAGCCAAGGATCTTTCTATACAGCATGGATAATATAGTGCTGCGCTTTGGAAATCAGGTTTCGAGAAATAATTTTTCTGTGCTCTTGAAGATGTCTTTGGGAGATTTGATTTCAAGATGAGAAGATTGTATTTCTTTTTTTCCCATCTTTCTGTAGAGTACAAGTTTGAAATCTCCTATGAGAACATTGGGAAGATTGAGCTATATCGTCCACGTGGTCAAGCAACAAAGTTTCTTCTCATTCAGGTTAGCTGGTGAAAAATTGAATTAAAAAATACATTTCATCAATTCTGTAGTTTTTTTTTTTTACTTGCACCGGGTGCCCCGAGAACAACGTTCTGACTAATCTCGAGGGTGCACGAATGCTCGGAAAGGAGGCTCAAAAGTACACCTTAGGTAATTCAAGGGGAAAATCCCTAGTCTCATGATCCATAGGGATTGTTTGCACCCAAAAGGATTTGAACCTTAAACTTTAGAGAGAGCATACCACCAAAAGACATTTACCAGTTGAGGCAACCCCTAGGGGTTAATTCTGTAGTTCATATTGTTGTGAAAACGATGACAATAAAGTGAAAAATAAAGAATATGAATGAGAAAAAATCACACACGACACACAGATATACGTGGTTCGGCAAATTGCCTACATCCACGGGAGCTGCAGAGGATTTTATTGCTTGAGGAATCACACTACAATGGAGGAGCAAAATACTATTCACAACAGTAATGTACAGTACGACCATATGCTTAGAAACCACATATATATAGAGAAACGGCGGAAAAACCCTAGATCTGAAAATTATACGATGTGTCGCTCGAGCGGCGTGTCGAGCGCGCGTCGAGCGAACTCCCTTTCCGCAACGGCTCGAGCTCACTGTCGAGCGGACATCGAGCGTTCAACTCTGCCAAACTTCGCTCGAGCGACTAATGCCTCCGCTCGAGCGAACTTCCTTTCCCGCAACCGCTCGAGCGAAGTGGACCAGACTCCACAATACTCAACAATTCTCCCACTTGGAGACTGGTACACTTGCTGCATCGTCCTCTTCCTCAAACGTGATATCCTCTACCTCTGCAACTCACTGCCCCTGTCTTCATGCTAGAAGACCAACTGAAGTTCCGCACAACTTCAGTTTCTCAAGTGTAACACCCTTAGTCAACATATCAGCAGGGTTCTTGCTTCCACAAATTTTTTCAAGTAACAATTGTCCGTCATCTAACAATGACCGTATGAAGTGATACCTGATCTGAATGTGCTTGGTCCTGGAATGAAATGCTGGATTCTTGGCAAGGAATGTGGCGCTCTGACTATCACTATAGAGAGTGCCCTTTTGATTCTTCTTACCCAATTCCTCCAAGAAGTCTTGTAGCCATATTATCTCCCTTTGCAGCCTCTGACACTGCAATATACTCAGCTTCTGTAGTAGACAAAGAAACTGTCTTCTGTAGATTAGAACCCCATGACACAGCAGTACCACCAAGAGTATAAACAAATCCTGTGGTACTCTTCCTACTGTCAATATCTCCAGCTAAATCAGCATCAACATAGCTCTGCACCTCCAAACTCTCTCCTGAGAAACACAAGCAGGTTTCTGAGGAGCCTTTTAGGTACCTCAAAATCCACTTCACTGCTTCCCAATGTTGTTTTCCTGGGTTACTCATGTATCTACTCACAACTCCCACTGCATGGGCAATATCTGATCTTGTGCAGACCATAGCATACATAAGTGAACCAATAACTGAGGCGTAAGGAACCTTACTCATGTAGTATTGTTCCTCCTCTGACTCGGGTGACTGATTCTTGCTGAGTCTGAAGTGACTGTCCAAGGGTGTGCCAACTGGTTTGGCCTTGTCCATATTGAACCTGCTGAGTACCTTTTTCACATACTCAGCCTGTGAGAGTCTCAACGTGCCTCTGACTCTATCTCTGACAATCCTCATGCCAAGGATTTGTTTTGCAGCTCCCAAATCCTTCATTGCAAAGTGCTCTGACATCTGCTTCTTCAGATTATTGATCTCATCAATACTAGCCCCTGCAATAAACATGTCATCCACATACAACAACAGAATAATGTAAGAATTGTCAAAATGCCTGACATAACAACAGTGATCTGCTTGACATCTGATGTACCCTGCACTGCACATGAAGTTGTCAAATTTCTTGTACCACTGTCTAGGAGCTTGCTTCAGGCCATACAAGCTCTTCTTCAGTCTGCAAACTAAATCTTCCTTTCCCTGTACTACAAACCCCTCAGGCTGGTGTATGTAGATGTCTTCTTCAAGGTCTCCATGAAGAAAGGCTGTCTTCACATCTAACTGCTCAAGAAATAAATCTTCGGTAGCAACCATAGACAGTACCGTCCTGATGGTTGTGATTTTCACCACAGGAGAAAAGATTTCAGAGTAATCAATACCCTGCTTTTGCTGAAAGCCTTTTACAACAAGTCTAGCCTTGTACCTCTTACTGCCATCATGCTCAGTTTTCACCCGGTACACCCACTTGTTGTGTAATGCCTTCTTCCCTGATGGAAGTTCTGTCAACTCCCATGTCTGATTCCCTAGCAGGGAATCCATCTCGTCTTTCATGGCCAGCTCCCACTTGCTAGAATTTTCATCTTGCAAGGTTTCTTCATAACTCTGCGGTTCTCCACCATCTGTCAATAGAATGTAGTTCAAGGTTGGTGAGAAACGCTGTGGAGGACGTCTAGTCCTAACTGACCTGCGAACTGCAGCTGTAGAAGTGGACGGCTCTGAAACTGACTGCGGAATAATAGGAATGGGTGCACTGGACCCACTCTCCTCGTCACTCACATCTCTACACTGCACTGTGACCTTTGGTAGGTCATCAAATCTTACGAACTCGGACTCCTGAGGAGCTACTTCGGAAGCTGTACTAGACTTGTCCTTGTACACAATCTTCTCATTGAAAATCACATTCCTGCTTCTTATGATCTTCCGACCCTGATCATCCCAGAAACGATAGCCAAATGCCTCGTCTCCATAGCCAATAAAATAGCATTTCTTTGACTTAGCCTCAAGTTTACTACGAGCATCAGGATTAATAAGAACATAAGAAAGACAACCAAAAGTTTTAAGGTGAGAAAATTTAACCTCTTTCCCGCTCCAAACCTCCTCAGGCAATTCACAATCTAATGGGACGGATGGCCCCCTGTTGATCAAGTAGACGGCAGTGCTGACCGCATCTGCCCAGAAAGTTGGTGGTAGTCCGGCGTGCAATCTCATGCTTCTAGCACGCTCATTAATGGTCCTGTTCATACGCTCCGCAACTCCATTTTGCTGTGGTGTCCCAGGAATGGTCTTCTCCATTCTGATACCCTGAGCTGCACAGTACTCCTTGAACCCACCATCAATGTACTCACCACCATTGTCAGACCTCAAACATTTCAGTTTCCGGCGTGCAATCTCATGCTTCTAGCACGCTCATTAATGGTCCTGTTCATACGCTCCGCAACTCCATTTTGCTGTGGTGTCCCAGGAATGGTCTTCTCCATTCTGATACCCTGAGCTGCACAGTACTCCTTGAACCCACCATCAATGTACTCACCACCATTGTCAGACCTCAAACATTTCAGTTTCAGGTCTGTCTCTGTCTCAACCATGGCCTTCCAAGTCTTGAATACTTTAAATACATCAGATTTATGCTTCAAGAAATAAACCCATACCTTCCTACTATGGTCATCAATGAACGTGACATAGTAACGAGAACCTCCAAGAGATGCCACTGGAGAAGCTCCCCACACATCTGTGTGTACAAGATCCAGTTTTCCTGTCTTTAGCGTTCTACCACTTTTTAAGAAACTGACATTCTTCTGTTTCCCCATAATTCAACTCTCACACATACTGAGATCAACTGACTTCAGTTCTAGTAGCTTGCCTCTGGACAGAAGTTCTTTCATACCCTTCTGACTCATATGGCCAAGCCTGCAATGCCACAAATCTGCTGTGCTCTCTGCAACGGTAGTAGCAATAGTGTTAATTAAACCGGTAGTCATATACAGTGTACCAGTTTTCTTACCCCGAGCCAGTACCAATGCCCCTTTTGTGACCTTCCAGGTGCTATCTGAGAACACTGCTGAATGACCACACTCATCAAGCTGCCAAACAGAAATGAGGTTTTTCTTCAACTCAGGAATGTGTCTGACCTTTTGCAAGGTCCATTTGTTCTTGTTAGGGAGTGCAATGTCAATGTCTCCCATCCCCACCACGTTGAAAGCCTCTCCATCAGCCAGATACACATTCCCAAAGTCACCTGTAACATAGTTCCGCATTAACTCCCGGTGGGAAGATGTATGGAAGGAAACCCCTGAATCCAGTATCCAGTCATCAACTGGACTATGAACTGCAAGCAATAGTGCATCCTATATTTCTTCAGTTACAACGTTAGCACTATCATTCTCTGTCTTCTTAGGATTTTTGCAGTTCTTTTTTATGTGGCCAGCTTTGCCACAATTCCAGCAAGTTGCCTGCGAACCAGGCCTTGACTTGCTCTTGCCTCTGTGCTTTGATTTTGTTCTTCCTCTGTTTGAGTTCCTGTCTTGTGATCTCCCTCGAGAATCAACATTCAGTGCTGAACTCGAACTCGAGGTCTCACCAGAATCTTTCCTGCGCACCTCCTCAGCCAAAATCAAATCACGAATATTATCATACTTTAGTTTAGATTTACCGGCAGAATTACTAACAGCCATTCTCATGGCTTCCCAAATATTTGGCAATGAAGCCAAAAATATCAATGCACGTATCTCATCATCAAATTCAATTTCAACAGACGACAATTGATTTGTGATAGCATTAAAATCATTCAGATGTTGTGCAACAGACATACCATCCGCCATCTTTAAATTGAATAACTTTTTCATCAAGTGTACCTTGTTATTCGCCGACGGCTTTTCATACATACCTGACAAAACCGTCATGAGATCCGCAGTCGTCTTCTCCTTGATGACGTTGTGTGCAACGGATCTCGACAGGGTTAATCGAATAACCCCTAGAACCTGTCGATCCAACAGATTCCAATCAGCCTCCTCCATCTTTTCCGGTCGCTTCCCCAATAACGGAAGATGGAGTTTCTTACCATAGAGGTAGTCCTCTATCTGCATCCTCCAGTAACCAAAATCCGTGCCATCAAACTTCTCGATCCCCGATACCTTCACTTCATCTCCAGCCATCGTTTTCCCTTAGACCCGAACCTTGGCTCTTGATACCAATTGTTGTGAAAACGATGACAATAAAGTGAAAAATAAAGAATATGAACGAGAAAAAATCACACACGACACACGGGAACTGCAGAGGATTTTATTGCTTGAGAAATCACACTACAATGGAGGGGCGAAATACTGTTCACCAACAGTAATGTACAATACGGCCATATGCTTAGAAACCACATATATATAGAGAAACGGCGGAAAAACCCTAGATCTGAAAATTATACGATGTTCGCTCGAGCGACGTGTCGAGCGCGCGTCGAGCGAACTCCCTTTCCGCAACGGCTCGAGCTCACTGTCGAGTGGACATCGAGCGTTCAACTCTGCCAAACTTCGCTCGAGCGACTAATGCCTCCGCTCGAGCTAACTTCCTTTCCCGCAACCGCTCGAGGTCACTGTCGAGCAACTTTCGAGCATTCGAATCTGTCTGGCTTCGCTTGAGCAGCGGAAGGCCGCCGCTTGAGCGAAGTGGACCAGACTCCACAATACTCAACACATATAGGCATATAAAGCCAGTAATCTTGTTTCCCTTTTATATGCATAGGTTGCTATACTCTTTCTTATCAACACACCTTGAGTCATTGATATAATCTATTTAATGACAAATAGTATTTTCCAACCATATAACATCAATAAAAGGCCCTTTTCCCATCTGTAAAACTCTTCCGTTCCACAGTTAAATATCAGCCAACATTACATAAGTTCACTAAATGAGTTCATGTTTGTATTGCTAGTTATTCGGAGCTCCAAGGATTTATGAGAAAGAAGCATCTGATGGTCATCATAATGAGTGGTTGCGAGAAGTTGATTTCACTCCATCCTGCTGCATTGGCCAATCTTATGCTCTTTGTTTGGAGTTTACAAATAAGCTCCGACCTCTGAATTTACACATTGATTTTGACCATTATAAAGAAAATGAAGACCAACTTGAATTGATGGAAGGTTCTCCTTTGTCATGCTGCTCAGGTCTTGTACCCATTGTGAATCCCCCCACAGGCTTTGACCTGCCATATAATATCTTGTTTAAGATCAACTCCTTAATTCAGCATGGGTGTGTTCCTAGGCCCGCAATTGATGATTATTTTTATCGGTTGGTTGATCCACAGAGAATAAAAATTGATCACATAAAAATTGCCCTAAAATTTTCATCTAAAAGATTGCTGCTATGAACCAGTGAAGTGGCTCCAGGAGCAGTACGGATACGCGACATCTACGCAACTTCCTAGAACTCCTGCTATTTCTTTGGACGATGGGCTTGTATATGTACACAGGGTTCAAATTACTCCATCTAAAGTCCACTTCCGTGGTCCCGAGGTGAATCTCTCCAACAGAGTCTTGCGCAATTATCCTGAAGAGATTGATAATTTTCTACTTGTTTCTTTTGTTGATGAGGACTTGGATAAAGTTCGACCTACAGTGTTATCTTTATGTGGATCTTCTACAGATCAAGACAAGCGAACTAAAGTTTATGAGAGGATAATATCCACCTTAAGAAATGGCATAGTTATTGGTGATAAGAAGTTTGAGTTTCTTGCCCTTTCACCGAGTCATGCACTCGATTATTCTGTTTGGATGTTTGCTTCAAGACCTGGCTTGACTGCCGCAGATATCAGAGAGTGGATGGGTGATTTTCAAGATATCAGGAATGTGGCAAAATATTGTTCCAGACTGAGTCAATCTTTTTGCTCTTCTAGAGGTACTGCCATTGTTGGCAGAGATGAAACTGAAGTTATTCCCGATATTGAAGTTAATAGGGGAGAAGCCACATATTGTTTCTCAGATGGAATTGGGAAGGTTTCTGAAGAATTGGCTTACAAAGTGGCAACAAAGTTAGGCTGCAGTTTTATTCCATCAGCATTTCAGATTCACTATGGTGGGTACAAAGGTGTTGTGGCTGTTGATCCGACATCATCGGTGAAGTTGTCATTGAGAAAGAGCATGTTCAGATACAAATCACTTAACACAAAACTTGATGTTTTGGCATGGAGTAGGTTTGAGCCTTGTTTTCTGAGTCACCATTTAATCACTATTCTGTCTTACCTTGGAGTGGAGGATCAAGTTTTTCAAAAAAGGCAAAGGGAGGCTATAGATCAATTGAATGCCATGTTAAGAGATCCTTTGAGAGCACAGGAGGCACTGGAGATGATGTTGTCAGAAGACATCACAGAAGTTTTGAAGGAAATGCTTTTATGTGATTACAAGCCAGATGCAGAACCTTTTCTTTCGATGATGCTTCAAGCATTCCATGCATCTATGTTGATGGACTGGAGGTTTAGAACTTGGATTTTTGTTCCAAATGGGAGATTTATGATGGGATGCCTAGATGAAACCAGAACATTGGAATATGGTCAAGTATTTCTTCAAGTTTCTCGCTTTAGTAGGCACCTCCGTAACCAGTCAACTCATATGTTTTTTGCCAGCAGTTCAAACCCAAATAACTACATCTTTGAAGGTAAGGTGGTTGTTGCTAAAACCGATTGTCTACACCCAGGAGACGTGAGAGTCCTGAAAGCTGTTAATGTGCCAGCTCTACACCACATGGTGGATTGTGTTGTTTTTCCACAAAAGGGAAATAGGTAAGTCTTTAAAATGGAATAGTTGGTGATTCTAAAGTATGGAATCCTATAAATATGTGCACTCACTTGCACCAGAGTTTACACATAATCCTAAAGCAATATAAAATTCATCACATCCTATTAATATTCACGACTGCCTATTTGACTTTTATAATGTTTATAAGATCTAATGTAATCAAGAGGGAAAACAATGAGACCCATTGTCCTTAAGTAGAATCTCAACATATAATATAAACTACCATAAAGTTAAAATTGTAATATAAAAAATGCAATTTCTGAACATTCTAGATTCAGACTAAACTCTCTGTTTACTTTTCATTGTCATTTCTTCCTCTACTTATGACTTGAAAAGGTTCCAAATGTGTTGGCTTACTCGTGCCATTGCTTTTTTCTTTTTGTTGTTGTTTGGTCACTTGCCTTGGCCATACAATTACTCAAAGGTCATATTCAGCATTATTTCTGTATACACTCTTTACTAACATGATTTGAAAATAATTGTGTTCAGACCTCATCCAAATGAATCTTCCGGAAGTAATTTGGACGGAGATATGTACTTTGTCTCTTGGGACCGTGATCTTATTCCTCCTCTTCAAGTTGAGCCAATGGAATATGTTGCTGCACCAACCATGCAAGTTGATCATGATGTTACAGTAAAGGTATCTAACCTCAGATTTCCATGTCCTTACACAAACTTTCTTCTATACCTAACATATAAGAGTCTCTAATTGTTGTCATGCAGGAAGTAGAGGAGTATTTCACTAACTATATGGTCAAAGACAACGTAGGAACCATCAGAATGGTCCACACCGTTTTTGCAGACAGGGAACCCCATTGGGTAATGAGCCATGAATGTATGGAGCTTGCCAAGCTACACTCAATCGCCATTGACTTCCCGGAAACTGGTATTGCAGCCAAAATACCTCCTCATCTATACATCAAAGAGTATCCCGATTTCATGGAAAAGCCTAATAAACTTACCTACAGATCGAGATCTGTTATCGGAAAGCTTTTCCGAGAAGTGAAAGCCATTGCATCGCGCACAATTCCTGTGAAAGCCTTCACTTTGGAATCAGCAAAACTGCATTATGACCCTGACATGGAAGTAGACGGCTTCGAGGACTTCCTCAGTGATGCTTTCAGAAACAAAAGAGAGTATGATTACAAGTTGGGGAACTTGATGGATTATTATGGTATCAAAACTGAAGCTGAAATTGTCAGTTGCTATATGTCAAAACATTATATTTGGAAGAGGGATCTGGATGCAATTAAATATGCTGTAAAGTCGTTAAGAATGGAAGCCAGGACTTGGTTCAACGAGGGAAGTGATGCAGACAGTACTGATAGTGCAAAAGCAAAAGCATCGGCATGGTATCATGTCACATATCATTATACTTACTGGGGTCGCTACAACGAGGGAATGAATAGGGCTCATTTCCTTAGTTTTGCATGGTGCGTTTATGACCAACTTATGCAAATCAAGAGGGATAAATTGAGCGTAAAGGCTTTACATCTGCCATTGCCAGAGCATCAGTTAAGTCAATGATCTCATTTCTCTCAACAACTTGTATGAATGCGACAGCTATTTGATACGACTACTCTATTACCTTTGCTTTGTACTGTTATTGGTATTTGCTTGTAAATGCTCCAGGCAGATGTTTGGGGCTAGAGAATATGTTTTAGTTTCTGTTTAATTTGAATAGATTTCCAGTTTTGCATCTTTTTATGATTCTGCAATATATAGAANTATTTGATACGACTACTCTATTACCTTTGCTTTGTACTGTTATTGGTATTTGCTTGTAAATGCTCCAGGCAGATGTTTGGGGCTAGAGAATATGTTTTAGTTTCTGTTTAATTTGAATAGATTTCCAGTTTTGCATCTTTTTATGATTCTGCAATATATAGAAATTGGTTAGGAATGTAGATATACTGTCGACAAGCGTTGTGAGAATATAATGATTGTATTTTTTTTAATATAACAATGGTTATTTTGTTCCAAGTTTTCAACTCCCCTATAAACTAGTATCTATTTTTTTCAATTTTGTGTTTATTTATTTGAACTTGCTCCTCTGGAGATTTTATGTTGTTAGCCCATCTGCATTTAAATTCTTTATTTTCCATATTCAAGGAAAAATTGTTGGTTTTGATCAATTTCAAAACGATTACATGTGGGAAAAATCTTGTACGAATTTGAGAATTTAGATAATCTTACAGGAGAGATACTTTAGCCACAGAAAGAATTATACTAAAATAAAGAGTAAATCTCCCAGCCAGTCGGGTAGAAATCTAACTTTAGCACCGGTCAATCTAACTTTAGCACCAGTCGATACAAATCTGCCACGTAAGATGTGTACTAAACTATAAAATTTACGCCCATATGCACGTGTTTTCAATTTATATTTCATCTTTTCCCCCATCTCGCCCTCCCTCCCTCCCTCCCCACTCCCAACGCCTGCCATCTTCTCTTACTCGAAGCTTCCATCTACCCAATGCCTCCTTTCTGCGTGTGGGAGGGGGTTGTAGAAAATCATCTAAATGTTAGAGTTCATCTAAATGTTTCATAGCATAAAATCATCTAAATGTAAACGCTATAAATACATAGCAGAAAATCATCACTTAGTCCATAGCAGAAAATCATTTAAATGTAAAACGCTTTGGGAAAGATGAACTCATCATTGAAATAAAACTTATTGGTGCTTCTGTCTTAGTCCAACATATATCTTAATTTTCTATGTCATTGTTCCAGACCAGTTTGAGGGGATGGGTGCCACCGCTTTTTGGCGTCTTGAATTGTTTTCCTTCAGCCTTTTCCTCAGCTCAGGTGATTTGTTTGCATTGTTCTGGGGGCTTATTTGGTCCTCTTGTTCTTTCTAATTGCAATTAGAAAGCTGTTTGGATTGGTTATTTTCCTTGTGAAGCTGTAAAACTACTAGACAATCTCAAATCTTAAGTCAAGAACGATCTAGAGCTTCCTAGTTTATTTGGTTCTCCTATTTTATTGGTTATTTTCGTGGCAGAAAATCATCTCTGTATATACATCCTTAAGAGAGAGGGGGTTGCAGGTGTCGGGGGCGGGGGGAGGGAGAGAGAGGGGGGAAGAAATGGAAAAATAAAATGAAATCATGTGCACGTGGGTGTAAATTTTAGGTTGATACATGTCCTATGTGGCGGATTTGTATTAACAAAAAATTCTATTCATAAGTCTCATACACTACACACTACTCTTTTTATTATTTTTAAAATTTTTTTTTCTTACCAAATATGTGGTATATGGATAATGAATAGAAGAATTCAATTATTTTAACAAGAATAAAAGTAAAAAAAATTAAAAAAAAAAATATTATGTAGTGTATGGTGTATGAGACTTATGAATAGCAAAGCTCTTGTATTGACTGGTGTTAAAATTATATTCACACCTAACCGGTTGTGAGCATTTCCTTAAAGTAAATCTACAAACTGATATGACTTGATGCAGTATGTCAGATTGTAAAGTTACTTTTAGTATAAAACATATATAATGGATCACGTGAAACTATATCAATTTGTGGGTTTATTTTTGTTTAATCTTTTTGTATTTGTAGTCGTTTTCATCTTGTTTAAAAAAATGCCCTGACTTTATGTGGCCCGTCTTTAACACCCAATTTCCTAATAAGTGTGATGACCCTAAATTCTGCTTGCACTACAACATAAGTTGTTTTTAGGGACAACAATTTTTGTTCTAAAAAATAGTGATTTTGTCCCAAAATATTTCTTGGGACGAAAAAAAAGGTCCTAAGGTCGTTCCAAAAGATATTTTAAGACGAAAATATCAATTTCATCCAAAAAAAAACTCTTTTGGGACAAATTTGAGGAAAACTGTTCATTACGTTCGAATGGAATATTTTCTTTGGAATGCTTGAATTTTGTCTCAGAATCACATTTGAACAGTACAACACATGATATTCAAACGTTGATATATTGTTCATTTTTTGAATTTTCTTTTCTTCGCTCCGCAATTCTCGGACTTGCCTTATTAGGAGATTTTGGTTTCTGAGCCTAGGGCGTGCCCATGGCGGCGCCCCCACCCCCCTTGGTGTCTTTGACATCTATGGGGGCCTCGGATGGGGGAGTTTTGCACAAGCAATGGTGAAGTAAGGCTCGTCTTCCTTCAAGATGCTGATGCGATATCCAATCGATATCAACAAGGAACCAGGATTCATATTTTCTGAACTGGAGATGTTGAAAGCAACTGATGATTTTTATTTTGCTCTGGTTTTGAAGTTTGCTCGTATACGCCCTCCGATTGAGAAGATTCGATGTCATATAATTAAATCTTGGGGGTTATTGGAGAGTCCTAGGATTAGTTTCATGGATGGGCATCATGTGCTTCTTTGGTTGCAATCGGAATGGGATTTTGTGCATGCCTGGGCATGAGAAGGCAGATTGATGGAAGGTTGTGTGTTCCAAATGGATGAAGGATTTTGACCTTCATATTGAACCGTCTCTTGCACCACAGTAGATATTCTTGCATGGGCTTCCCATGCATTTATATAGGCAAGACTATTTGCAGATTTTAGCCACCAGATTTGGTCATTATTTGGGCACTGACCATGCAACTTTGAACCAGACGAGAGCAACGAGTGTGCGCATATGTGTTGAAGTGGATCTAAAGGAAGAACCGGTGCAAGGTTTCCTGATAGTGATATTTCATATTGTGAAATATGAAAAAATGGGTTTCTATTGCACTAAATGTTGTCAACAAGGGCACACGGCAGCGGTATGTAGAATAGGTGCGTATAAGAAGCCTTTGGGTAGTGAGAGGATCAAGGTTCCACGATAGGATTGGAAGAAAGTGTCAAAAGAGGATGAGGCGCCTACAGAATATACGATGACGAAGGAAGAACCAAAGAGCTTGGAGGGTTGTAAAGACATTGATAAAGGAAAGCAAATGACTACTGCTTTCACCATCATTGAAGTAGAGGAAGGCGAGATTACATCAAATGATGGATAGCATATGGAAATAATTCATTCGGAGGACATGACGGTAGAGGTTTAGCCTGATAGTTCTGGCCCTGAAGGTGTTGGCATTATGGTATGTGAGGAAGTGGTGGCAGAGGAGGCAGTGAAGCCACTAGAAAAAGATCTTTCAAAGGGCCTGAACGTAATGCAAGATGGAGGAGGGTCTGTAGTGCCGTCTCAGGATGGAATGCAAGTGATGGATTGGGGGTACTTTGGGAGAGACGTCTGGGGAGAAAGACATAACGTAGGGGCACATGGCTCTGGTTTCAGAGTTGTTGGAATTAGAATGCTGAGCTAATGTAACAAACGTGGAGGGTACCTCTTCCGGATGAAGGAACGACTGAGAGCATGTTTGATGGAGAAGTGGGATGCAGGCCTCCACCGATAATGAAAGATAAGTGTTATGAATCAGATACTGATCTCCAAGTCTCAATGCGAGTTAGCGGCAAAAAACACACGTTACGTCAATCACAACGGGTGTTATCCCATCCAACAAAACTTAACTTGTGATGGACAACATGTTAGTGTAACGTGCATGGGTTAGGCACATTGAAGAAACATTTGGGTCAGTTGGTGAGGAAGTTTAAAGTGGCTATTGTCACGCTCTTGGAACCCTTTTTAAAAGTTAGTAAAATGGATCGGTTGGCCTGTTTGTTGGGGCTCTCGAATTATTGTAGCAATGCTGAGATGGGTGGTAAAATATGGGCTTTTTGGAGTGTGTCGTATGAGTTTGATGTCTTGTGTATGTCTAACCAAATGATCACCGGATGGGTCTGGAATGGTGTCGAAAAATTTCTACTTACTTTTGTCTATGCTAAATGTAACTAGGTGGAGAGGAGGGGGTTATGAGATAGCTTAAAGGAGATTTGTATAGAGGGTCCTTGGATGGTAGTTGGGGATTTTAATATCGTTCGAGATGATCGGGAGAGAGTAGGTGGGAATCCGAGGCCATTAAGTTCCATGGCTGAGTTTAATGAGTGTTTGATTCTTGTGGGTTGCTAGACCTCGCAGTGGAAGGCAGGCGTATGTCATGGTGTAATGGTCACGATGGGTGCACGTGAAGCTAGGCTCGTTTGGATCATACACTCATAAATTCGTTGTTTGGGATCTCTTATTCGTCGGCGTTCTTTGAATATTTGACAAGGAAACACTTGGACCACTCACCTATGCTTGTACGTTTCAAAAGGTCAGAGGTAATTTATGGTCCTCATCCTTTTCATTTTCAGAACATGTGGTGTAACCCTGCAGGTTTTAAGCCTTTTGTAGAGGTGATTTGGTGTGAACTAGTGACATCTTCTGGGCTTCACAAACTAGCTAAAAAACTGAGGAAAGTGAAGATTGCGTTGAGGACATGGAATCGAAATATTTTTGGGCATGTGGGTCAAACTACCAAAGTGCTAGAGGAACAACTAGAAATGTTGGAGAGTCAGTTGCAAAACAGTTATGATGTGGAGATAAAAAGTGCTTATCTTATTACCAAAGCTGAGTTGGACATTTGGGAACATAGAGAAGAAACCCGTATGTCCCAATTGGCCAAGAAAAAGTGGTTGAAGAAGGGTTATCAAAATACTAATTTTTCCATGCTAGTGTTAAACAGAAGAGGAAGAAATTTATTTCCCAGATGGTTCTAGAAGATGGTAGTGTCTTGGGGACGTCAGAGCTTATACATGAGGTGCGACCAATTACTTCCAGAATTTCGTCTCGATGCCTAATGTGGTGGAACAGGGGAATTTATCGTCATTGATTGCAGCAAAAATTTTCTAGGAGGAAAATATGGATCTTGTTTGGGTACCTTCTTGTGAGGAGGTGGCAAAAGTTTTAGCAATAATCTCGCAGGATAGTACATTTGGGCCAGACGGTTTTGGCTTGGCATTTTATACTCATTGTTGGGAGTTTGTCAAAGAGGACATTGTTGAGGCTGTGGAATAATTTTTCTCGGGTAATCCATTATCTCGTTTTTATACTAATTCTTATATTGTGTTGATACCCAAGGTAGGGGAGCCGAAAAGTTTTGATAAATTTAGACCAATAAGCCTTTTGCTTAGTGGCTTATAAAATTTTCTCTAAGATTTTGGTTAAACGGTTGACTCATTTTCTTCCTCCCTTGATTCCATGTGAACAAGGGGCCTTTATTCTAGGTAGGAGTGTTTTTTAGAATATCACTTTGGTATAGGAAATGGTGCACTCTTTGAACAAGAAAGTAAAAGGTGGGAATGTTATGCTCAAGATTGATGGCCAAGGCTTATGACCGAGTTGATTGGTTGTTTTTAGAGAGTGTCCTTGTCAGTTTTGGTTTTTCCTCTCCAGTTTGCAGGTTGGTGATGAATTGTGTGAGGTCACCTTGGTTCTCCATAATGATGAATGGGACTTATAAGAGCTTCTTCCAGCCAGTTCGAGGCTAAAGGCAAGGGGATCCCCTCTCGCTGTATTTAATTATTATAATGGAAGAGGTCCTATCTTCAATTTTGAAGAATGATTTTGTGGATGTTAGGATACGTTGTTTCTCTCATCCTATGGGTGCACCGTTGGTGTCGCACCTTCTTTATTGATTTTTACAAATGGTGAGAGGCGATCAATGCAGTGTTTGGTTCAAAAGTTGGGAAAATATGCGAAGTGGTCGGGTCAGCTTATTAATAAAGAAAAGTCAGCAATTTTCTTTTCAAAGCATATTATAATGTCAAGACGGAGGAGTTTGATGAGGCTTACTGGTTTTGTTGAGGGGAATTTCCCTATAACATATTTATGCGTTCCCCTTGTGTCAAGCCGGTTAACCTCAAGAGATCTAGAGCCTCTTATTCGGAAGATAAAAAATAAAATGGCAGGTTGGAAGATGAGATTACTCTCTCAAGGTTGTACTACTCAGGCATGTTCTCTCTTACATGGCAACACATCTTTTGGTAGTTCGTCAGGTGCCAATGGTGGTTCTAAAAAAATTAAATTCACACTTATCTACATTTCTTTGGGGAGAATTTAATGATAAACCAAAAAAGAAATGGTGTGCTTGGGATCAGTTATGCAAGCCTGTCAAGGAAGGAGGCTTGGGCCTAAGAAATTTTTTGGAGGTATAGAGATCACTAAATATGAAATTCGTCTGGCATCTTTTAATTGCGGACTCCATTTGGAAAAGATTCTTCCGTGCAAAATACTTATGAAGCGGACATGTGATTCTAGCTGAAGCGCGCCCCACAGCCTCCCGTTTTTGGAGGTCTATTGTTAGTGTAATTCCTGAAGTGGTTGAGAATGTGGCAGTGAAAGTGAGGAATGGATTTTCTTCGTTCTGGTTTGGTAAATGGCTGGTTGATAGTCCTCTATGTACTAGGTATGAGGTTATCAATGAGGGGATTAAAATCTAGGATGTATGGATTAATGGCTCGTGGGATGAAGATGAGCTAGTGGAATTAGTTGGTCTAGAACAAGCTGGGGAGATCACACGGAAAATCATAGATGGGCGAGAAGGGTCGGACGTCATGATTTGGAAACCTACGATAGACGGTTGCTTCTTGATGAGTAGTGCATGGAATTTACTTTGGGTAAGGGCTGTCAAACGACTAGAATTGGACTGGGTTTGGCATCAAATGCTTCCAAAAAAAATATCGATGTGTATGTGGAAAGCAAGGTTTGGAGCATTGCCGGTAGATGTTCGAATTCAAGCTTTAGCTATTCCCATGGTGTCACATTGTGACTGCTGTGTGTTGAGTGAGGTAGAAACAATTGACCATATGTTGAGATTGGGTAGTATTGACAATCAGGTTTGGAACATGGCATCCATTGCTTTGGGCATCAACCGCATGGAGGGTCGCTCTTGGTGGGAAACGGTTTAGGGGTGGTTTGGATATGCCAGAAAATCCAGCCATAGAGGAATGCTACTTGGCCTGCTACCACCATCATCACTTGGAGATTATGGTTTAGGAGGTGTAAAGCAAGGATGGAGAGGGTGCAGGAGTCGGCAAGGGAGGTTTGGATTGCTATAAAGGTATGGCTTAGGAACTTATCTTCACTTTTGGCTCAATGTTGGGAGATTTCAGTTACTGACTAGAACATCTAATGGCACTCGAGGTGCCTTTTATTAATACTTCGAGAAGGACGCCGTGTTTAATTAGCTGGAAGAAACCAACAAGTGGTTGGATAAAGTTGAACATTGATGGTAGTTGTCGTGGAAACCTGGGAAATTGTGGTGGAGGGGGTCTCATAAGAGATTCAAATGGGAATTTTATGTCGTCCTTCTCTTCTCATTTTGGTCATGGGACCAATAATAAAGCTGAACTTCATGCCTTAATTGTGGGAGCGGGTGTTTGTAAGGAGATGGGCTTTACAAATGTAGCGCTAGAATGCAATTCCAGTTTGGTGGTTAATTGGTTAAAATGTCGAAGGTGTTCCGTGTGGTATTTATGGGATTATTGGGAAGAGTTGTTAAATAATTTATGAGGCTTACAATTTACTATTGAGCATCAATTCAGATAAGGTAATTCCCCGATAGACGCCTTAGCTCGGTTAGGCGAACAGGGCCTTAACATGAGATTTAATTCTTTTGTTTCTCTACCTCGGCACTTAAAAGGCACGATTCGATTAGACAAGGTAGGGCTTCCAAACATCCATCCCTAGTTCTTAATGGTTTTTTCTTAGGTATGTTTAGTTTCATTTTGTTTACGTCACTAGGCAAGTTTAGTTTGTTTCTAGGCATGTTTTGATTTTTCTAGTTTCTTGTTGGTTGGTCGCTTGAGTTGGTTCTTTGTAAAGTCATGGTGTCCTGATTGTTACCATGGTATTCCTCCTCCATAAGTGAGGGCTTATTAATAAACTTGAGACGGGGCTGCTATGCAAGAACACCCACTTATGGATGCAGGCTATGCAAGAAGAGATGAGTTCTTTGCAGAAAAACCATACCTATGAGTTGGTGAAGCTTCCTAAATGAAAGAAAGCACTAAAGAACAAGTGAGTGTTCAAGCTGAAGAAAGATGGCCAGGGAAAGCTTGTGATGCACAAGGCCCAATTATCACAAATTAAAAAAATTTGGATGCCTTTGTTATGCACTCCTAAAGCCTTATAATAACCACAAAATGCAGACCAAGTCCACTATGTGCATCTTTCTTGGATATTCTTCAAACCAAAATGCATATAAATGCATGGACCCAAACACCAAAAGGCTGTACATTTAAAGACATGTCATCTTTGATAAATGCAAAGACAGATTGCTACATCCAACGCAAGCAGCCCACTTTCGAAAAAAAGCCCACCTTCAACCCTTCATGTTTTCTCTTCTCCTTCACCGAACCCGTGTCATCATCTTCTCCAAATTGGGTCCTTTGCTCTAGTGCAATCGTGTGCCTCACCTCAACCATCACCACCACCACCAGAGAGCTCGAAAACTACTCTCATCGCTACTGCATCACCTCCAGGTAATATTCCTTCTCTCTCTCCTCGACATTTTTCTCATTTCAATGGTGACCTAGGTGTTCTTAATTTAAATTTGAGTTTACATGCACATGCATCAACCCAACCCACTGATTCCATGCGGCATGATCAGCCCAAAATTCCATCATCCCAAACTCATTTAATGACCACTCGGTCCATGAATAATATATTCAAGCCAAAATAGATTTACTCTGTCACTAAACACCCTTTACCATCAACACTTGAGCTTACATGTGTGAGCCAAGCTGTGTCTCACCCTCAATGGCGTGAGGCTATGTCTAGTGAGCTCACAGCTCTTATGCAGCATGGCACATGGGATTTGGTTTCCCCACAAAAAAATTGTCATCTAGTGGGTTGTAAGTGGGTCTTTCTAGTGAAAAGGAAAGCTGATGGCTCTGCTAAAAGGTTCAAAGCTAGACTTGTTGCAAAGGGGTATAATCAACGTCTAGGCCTTGATTATAAGGAAACTTTTGGCCCTTTTATTAAACTAGCAACAGTCCAATCTGTGTTAGCAATTGCAGTTATGGATGGTTGGGATTTAAGACAAATGGATGTTAACAATGCTTTCCTACATGGGAAGCTCACTGAAACTGTTTACATGCTACAACCTCCTAGATTCAAGGATATGTCCAAATCTAATCATGCATACAGGTTGAGAAAGGCTATTTAAGGACTCAAACAAGCCCCTAGGGCATGGTATTCTGCTTTAAAGAATGCTCTAGTCAAGCTTGGTTTTCACAATTCAAAAGTTGATTTCTCATTATTTGTCTATCGACATGGATCTATTACTTGCTACTTTCTTGTTTATGTTGATGACCTTGTTATTAGAGGGAATGATAAAAAATTTGTGGCATATGTTATTGACAAACTTGGTGATCAGTTTTCATTGAAAGATATGGGGTCTCTTAATTTCTTTCTTGGGGTGGAAGTCATTCCAACTCGTGCAGGTTTATTCCTATCACAACATAAATATGTCCATGATATTCTAAAAAGCACAAATATGCTCAGTGCAAAGGATGTTTCTACCCTTCTTTCAACTAGCATATCTCTTCATTTGGTGGATGGCACTATTGCAGTTGACAGCACTGAGTATCAGCGTGTAATTGGTAGCCTGCAATACCTCACGTTGACATGTCCAGATATTTCTTTTGCGATTAACAAGCTGTCTCAGTTCATGCATAAACCGACAGTCACACATTGGATGGCTACAAAGAGGCTTATGAGGTATCTAAAGCACACAATCTTTCATGGCATTCAAATCCACAAATCTATAGTGACTCACTTTAGAAATTGTTTTAAGAATTACTCCTAAGTATAAGAGTTGTCAAGTAGTAATAGGGAAGTCCCTAAGTCAATTCCTCAAGGAACGATTAGTTTAAAATGCAAATTCATTCACTATCGAAAATAAAATAAAATTATTAACTAAGGCTATCTACAATGATATTCACAATAATAATTGATTTTTTTTTGTGGATATTATAAAAAATGCCCTTATTTCCTTTTGCATGAGATGGTGAATGAGTGCTAAAAATATGCAAGAAAAGTGAATAAAATAAAGTGTTAATCATGAGTGGAGAATAGAAATATTTAGCTAGCATATAATAATTTTCGCTCTAATACACCTTGACACTACTTCAATCGCTTCCATATATTAAATGGATTCGTGAACGTGCATTGATTAAATTATGATCATCCTCACTTAAGAAGCTAAACCACATTCATCAATGCCATCTAATCCAATGTTTCCAAGTAATAAAAGGAAGTTCATGAAGTTTACGTTCTAAGGGACATTTTATCAAACACCATGTGTGCCAATCAAAAAGTCACTATTTTCCATCCAATAGAGTTCAATCTAACCCAGAAAAAATTACACTACTTAGACTAATCAACTCCAATGAAGATAATCCAACTTAAAGGTCCAAACAATCCCAAGCAACTAACGTAAATCAAGCAAGAGTGGGCGTGAAGATGATTGAAAATTACTGGGAAAAAAAACCACATACTACCAAAAATAAATTCAAACGAAATAACTACTGAAGGTATTCAACTGAACTGAAAATAAACTGAATGAGAACAATTTAATCTAGGTGAAATGTAAATAAAAGCTTGAATCAAACACAAAGCAAAGGAACTGTAAAAACTGAAAACATGGAAAAGAGAAAATGGGTTTTTGGAGTCTGATGAACTCTCTAGCAAAAAACCACCAAATGAAGGCTCCCTCCTTCAATTTTCTCTCACTTTTCTAGTAACCAAAACATTGCCTTTATGTGATTTGGACCAACAGAGTTAACAAATGGAGCTGGCGTGAAGTGTGTTGACAAGCTGAAGCCTGTTTCGTGACTCTCCTCCCGCGTCTTGTCAATCCCAATAGAGCAAAATTGCTCTTTGCCTTTCATTTTTTCAAGACCCAAAGAGACCTAATACAAGCTTGGAATTGCATCTGTGTTCTGCATGCTGGAGCTAGCGTGATTCTTGTTTGATGCAGGGGCACATGGCAGTTGATTTTCGCATGGAGTAGGGGTTGTATGTCCAAGAAGGGAAAGAAAGTGATCACGTTTAGCTTTCATGAGGTGCAGGACTTTCCGTGAGGTGCTTCCATCTAAATTTCCGTTGGTTTGATGGGATGAAGTACTTTCCACAAATTGGAGATTTGCATGCGTCCAAATGAAGAAATGGATTATCCCCTGTAGTGAAGTAAAGCAGTCAAGGTGCAGTTGAAGAGTCAATGCATGCGGGGTCCACCTTCAAGAAGCTTCTTGAAGCTGGTAAATATCTTTGGGAAATTTGATTTCAAGATGAGAAGATTGTATTTCTTTTTTTCCCATCTTTCTGTAGAGTACAAGTTTGAAATCTCCTATGAGAACTTTGAGAAGATTGAGCTATATCGTCAACAGGGTCAAGAAACAAAGTTTCTTCTCATTCAGGTTAGCTAGTGAAAAATTTAATTCAAAACTACATTCCATCAATTCTTTAGTTTATTTTTTATTTTTTACTTGCACCGGGTGCCCCGAGAACAGCGTTCTAACTAATCTCGAGGGTGCACAGACCCTTGGCAAGGAGCTTCACAAGTCATTGATGTAATCTATTTAATGACAAGAAGTATTTTCCAACCATATAACATCAATAAAAGGCCATTTTCCAATCTGTAAAACTTTTGCATTCCATAGTTAAATATCAGTCAACATTACATAAGTTCACTAAAGGAGTTCATGTTGGTATTGCTAGTTATTCGGAGCTCCAAGGATTTATGAGAAAGAAGTATCTGATGGTCATCATTATGAGTGGGTGCGGGAAGTTGATTTTGTAAGAGTTTTTATTTAATCTCTATGTCCCACACACCCATCTTAATAGAGTTTGAAATAGCTCAAAATTTATCAGTTAAAAGATGAGTGATAATGGGATAATAAAACTCCTAAGAGATAAGATTAAAACTCTATACCTCTAATTATAGTCAGACACAAATTCTAAGATTTCTTGTTGGTCAGAAATCTATAAATGGCACTGAGGGGTTAAAGGGTTCTCACCTACAACATCAGAGTGCCTTTTGCTATCGTGAGACACTTGTGAGGCAAAGTTGCTAGGGTGATCCTTCCCTCATAGCTAGATCTAATTCTTCATTAAAATGATGGAGAAATGTACGCATTTATTTATCACTAATTATTATTGTAGGTCATATAAAATCGAAGATCCGTTTATTAATATTCATGTTAAAATATTTAAAATGTGGTATTAGAGCTTTAGGTTATAGATTTTTTATGATCTCAATAAAATATATAGTGAATATATAAGCTTTCGTGTATATATATATTGTGAAAGATTAAAAATATTACCTTTTGATCTGACACGTAAAATTATGATGATGTTTTTTTTTTTAATTTTTTGAAACATCAACTCTGTTTTTTTTTTTATATCATGTACGTGTTGCTTAAAAGTTCCTGTGTTGCTTAAAAGTTCACAAGCCATCAACTCTGTGTATTATGTACATGTTGCTTAAATGTTACTAATGCCGAATTGTGGATCTAACTTGGTGTTGTTTTCATAATTTTTCCCTCTACTGTGTGAGTTTTTACATTGCATTTAAAAAAAAAAAAAAAAAAAAAAAACCTTGTAGCTGTTGGGTCTAGTTTTAGCACCATGTGTGTGGTGGTCGTGGCTCATTGCGTCAGCGACGTAAAGGGGCTGAGAAGCCCAATCGCCAAAACGCACTGTGCCAGCGGTGTGAAGGAGATGGCCTTGAGGGGCGGCGTTAAGGGGTTGTATAGTCCGGAATGGGCGTTTCTCAAGGCCATCTGTTGGTGGCTCTCATCGGCTGAGAGAGGTCAAGCGCCACGAGGAGGTTGAGAACCTCCTTGCCGGCGTCTCTGTAATGGTGGCAGAGGGCTCCAAAGCCCACTGCCGAGGTGGTTCCGTGATTAAAAAAAAAGAAAAGAAGGGGAAAGAGGGAGGTGGATCTCAGTGGCAGGAGGAGGTTGCGGATGCCATGCTGTCTTCTCCTCGCTGGCAAGGACTACCATTGAAGATACCATGAAGCTCGGCATTGTGTGTGCTTATTGTGGGAAACGACACTGTGTGTATCTAAGGAAGAAGAATAGTTTTATTGGTTAGGTTTTCATTTAGTATGTAATGGGTTTGGGCTTGGGCCGTGGGCTTTGGCCCAGTCCAAGAAGGAAAAGAAAGCTAACTAGCCACCCAGCCCAATAAAAGAACACAAAAAAAAGAAAAAAAAAAGAAAAAGGGACGGGCCTGTACAGTAGGTCTGGCCCAAATCAACAGATCCAATTGACCATAAACTAGGTCTCGATCCGGTTTGCTGAATCGGTTCGGTTCAGACCCGGACCGGTCAGATTATTTTTATTATTATTTATTTATTAAAAATAATATGAAATTATTTATTATTTATTTATTTTATATACATGTTATTAATGTTATTTACATGTATTATTGCTAAATTTATATGCATGTTATTATTGTTAAATACATGTATTAAATTTTATTAAATGTTATATGCATGTTATTATTGTTAAATACATGTATTAAATTTTTATTAAATGTCATGTGCATGTTATTATTACATACACAAATCTTATATACATGTATGAATTGGCTCTTATTATCATGCTATATATAATTGTTTGTCCAATATGGACAAGTGATTTACATCAAAATTAAAGAAAAACTTGGTTGCCCAAAGGTACAAGATTTTCTTAAATTTTGGTGAACAATAATTAAATTCCATAGTAAGGTGGATATGATGGAGTGAACAATTTTGTGTGTCAAGATTTACTCCTAAAGGAGAATCTTGATGACACTACTAATTCATCTATCAAATTAAGGTTTGAGTGAACACCTTGTGTGTCAAGATCTACTCTCAAAGGAGGGTTTTGATGACACTACTAGCTCATCCATCAAAGAAAAGTTGGAGGGAACAATTTGTATGTCAGAATTTACTCCCAAAGGAGAATTCTGATGATACACTTAGTTCATCCACAAAATTTAATGTTGGTGAGAACATTTTGTGTATTAAGATCTACTTCCAAATGAGGGTCTTGATGACACTATTAGTTCATCCATAATTATTTAAATTCTGATTATAGTTTATAAGTGTCTAACTCAAAGCATTATGTGACAAATATTTTCTTACAGTAAATGTACCGACATCATTACATTCACAAACTTTATCAGTTCCTGTTTTGAATGGCTCTAATTTTTCTGAGTGGGTTGAGCGAGTCAGATTCACCTTAGGGGTCCTTGACCTGGACTCATCCCTTACAAATCCAAAGCCTCTACCCCTCTCTGAAAAGAGTAATAAGGATGAGAAAGAGTTTTTTAAATGGTGGGAGAAATCAAAGGCTGAGTCTAATGTTCATGAAAATGACCATAGCTGAAAATATTAAAAATTCACTCCCTAGTATTGAGCATGCCCAAGATTTTTTGAAAAATGCTGAGGAGAGATTTAAGTCTACAGATAAGTCTTTAGAAGGAACACTGATGGCTAGACTTACTACCATGAAATATGATGGAGCCAAAGGAATGCAAGAGCATATCCTTGAAATGATAAATATTGCCGCTAGATTACAAACCCTGGGAATGAAAGTAAAGGAGTCCTTTATTGTTCAGTTTATTCTGAACTCATTGCCACCCCAGTATGGTCCATTCCAGATGCATTATAATTCTATTAAGGATAAATGGAATGTGAATGAGCTGGCAAGTATGGTAGTTCAGGAGAAAGTAAGACTGAAACAACAAGGGCATTACTCTGCTAATTTTGTGACTAAAGAAGCTAGAAAGAAAAAGCACCATTATAGTAAAAAGAAACGAATTGGACCACTAAGAGGAAAGGACCCTGGAAAAGTTAATCAGGTTCAACATAGTAGTAGCACATGCTACTGGTGTGGAAAAAATGGACACATGAAATCTGAGTGTCAGAAACGTAAGGCTTGGTTTGAAAAGAAGGGTAAGCCTTTTGCCCTTGTATGTTTTGAATCAAACCTTGTAAATGTTCTTACTAATTCTTGGTGGCTAGATTCAGGTGCTAATGTTCATGTTTCTATTACCATGCAGGGATACCTTACAAGCCAAACATCAAGCCCCAGTGAACGATTCATTTTTATGGGAAATGAGAATAAGGATGAAGTTTTGGCCATAGAGACTTTTCGTTTATTTTTGAGTACTGGCCATTGTTTAGACCTTTATAACACAGTTTTTGTGCCTTCTGCGAGGCGTAATTTAATTTCCCTTTCTAGACTGGACATTGATGGTTATTTTTTTTCATTTCATAATGGTAGTTTCAATTTGTTCAAAGACTCTTTATCTATTGGTTCTGGGTTTCTTTCTGATGGTCTTTATCAACTTTGTCTCGATAATACATTTGTTCATAATACATATACCCATAACCATGAAATGTGTATTGGAACTAAAAGAAACATGATGAATGAACATTCTTATGACTTGTGGCATAAGAGATTGGGGCACATCTCCAAAGAGAGGTTAGAGAGATTAGTAAAAGAAGGGATACTTCCGCATTTAGATTTTACTAATCTTGAAATATGTGTGGATTGCATTAAGGGAAAGCAAACCAAACATACTAAGAAAGGTGCCACAAGAAGTAAAGAGTTTCTTGAAATAATTCACACAGATATATGTGGACCATTCTCCACTGAATGTTTTGGTGAAGACAAATATTTTATCACATTTATAGATTATTTTTGACGGTTTGGATATATCTATATACTATATGAGAAATCTCAAGCTGTTTCAGTACTTGAGGTATTTCTCATGGAGGTGGAAAGGCGGTTAGATAGAAATGTGAAAATCATCAGGTCGGATCGAGGTGGAGAATACTATGGAAGTATGACGAATCGGGTCGTAACCCTGGCCCATTCGCCAAACTTCTTAAACATCGTGTCATTGTTACATAGTACACGATGCCAAGGATGCCACAGTAGAACGGTGTTTCTGAAAGGCGTAATCGGACTTTATTGGATATGGTCAGAAGTATGGTAAGCAATTCTACCTTACCCAAGTCATTGTGGGGTGAAGCCATTAAGACGACAACTTATATCTTAAACCGGGTTCCTAGTAAGTCAGTTCCAAAAACTCCTTTCGAGCTATGGACTAGTAGGACACCAAGTTTAAGACACATGCATGTTTGGGGTTGCCCAGTAGAAGAGAGACTTTACAATCCACCTGAAAGGAAATTGGATCCTAAAACAGTAAGTGGGTACTTTATTGGCTACCTAGAGAGATCCAAAGGGTATAGGTTTTACTGTCCTAATCACAGTTCGAGAATAGTGAAAACAGGGAATGCCAAATTCATTGAACTTGGCGAAATTAGTGGAAAAATGGAACCTAGATATGTGATTATTGAGGAAGTACGAGTAGATGTCCCTATGCCTACATCCTAAGAAAAGATAATGGTTCCTCTAATTGATCATCGCAATGATACATTGGAACAAGAAAATGATCACCCATCTCAAAATGATAATACCACTGATGAACCAAGTTCGGAGTCACCAGAACAGATAGTCTTACGCAGATCTCAGAGATCTCATAGTCTTACTATGTGGTATATCTCCAGGAATCTGAATTTGACATTGGGACAAGTGAAGATCCACTAACGTTTTCACAAGCTATAGAGAGATGTGATTCTAGTAAATGGATCGATGCCGTAAAAGAAGAGTTGAAATCCATGCATCAAAATCAAGTTTGGGATCTCGTTGAGTTGCCTGAAGGGTGTAAAAGAGTCGGGTGTAAATGGGTCTTTAAGACGAAACGAAGGCAACATGAAAAGACATAAGGCCAGACTTGTTGCTAAGGGTTTCACCCAGAAAGAAGGCATTGATTACAAAGAGACTTTTTCTCTAGTATCTAAAAAGGACTCTTTCGGAATCATTATGGCATTGGTGGCTCATTTTGATTAGAGTTACACCAGATGGATGTGAAAACATTTTTTCTAAATGGAAGTTTGGATGAAGTGGTCTACATGGAGCAACCAGAGGGTTACTCAGAAAAGGGTAAAGATCACCTAGTATGTAGGCTTAAGAAATCAATATACGGGCTCAAGCAAGCTTCCCAACAATGGTACTTAAAGTTCAATGATACCATTACTGCCTTTGGATTTAAAGAGAACATCGTTGATCGATGTATATACCTAAATGTCAGTGGGAGTAAGTTTATATTTTTGATCTTGTATGTTGATGATATCTTGCTGGCTAGTAGTGATTTTGGCTTACTTTATGAAAGCAAGAGTTTTCTATCTAAGAACTTTGAAATGAAAGATATGGGTGTGGCGTCCTTTGTAATCGGAATTGAAATCCTCCGGGATCGAAAACAAGGACTGTTGGGATTGTCTCAAAAAAGTTACATAGAAAGATTTCTTGAGAGATTTGACATGAAAAGTTGCTCATCACTTGATACTCCGATATCAAAAGGTGATAGGTTTAGCCTATCACAATATCCTAAAACTGAATGGGAGCGTAAAGAGATGGCAAGAATTTCCTATGCTTCGGTTGTGGGGGGCTTGATATATGCACAGATTTACACAAGAACAGGCATTAGTTTTCCAGTTGGCATGCTTGGGTGTTACCAGAGTAACCCAGGGATGTCTCATTGGAAAGTAGCAAAGAGGGTGTTGCGATACCTGCAAGGAACTAAGGATTACCAACTTACCTTTAGGAGAAGTGACAACTTAGAGGTACTGGATACTCAGACTTTGATTTTGCCGGTTGTTCTGATAGTAGGAAATCGACTTCTGGATATGTTTTCCTACTAGCTGGTGGACCAATCTCATGAAAAAGTATGAAGCAAACTATCACTGCTTCATCAACAATGGAGGCTGAGTTTGTGGCATGCTTTGAGGCCACAGTGCATGGTTTATGGTTGAGGAACTTTATCTCAGGGCTTGGAGTTGTCGACTTTATAGCCAGGCCGCTGAAAATTTATTGTGATAATTCCTCTGCAGTATTTTTCTCCAAAAATGATAGGATTCTAAAGGTGCTAAACACATGGAACTCAAATACCTAAGTGTCAAGAAGGAAGTACAGAAACAAGTAGTGTCCATAAAACATATTAGTACTACACTTATGATAGCAGACCCATTAACGAAGGGTAGCGAAGCAATTTAAAGAACATGTTGACAGAATGGGTCTTATGATGTAAACATGTTATTGAGCTAGTAGATGTTTTATTTTATTTTGGACACTTAATGATATCTATTATGGTTGTTTTGTTTCTATTTTATTGTCTTTCCACTTATTTGTACATTGAATGGTTTGGAAGAATGATGACAAGATAATGTTTACAACAGACATGAATTGGAACCCAAGGCATTATAGTATTAGCCTTAATTATTCCAATTAAAGATCATGTTAAATTGGTTACTGGTGTTGTGGTACATGGAAGGGAATTTGTTGATTATATAACAGAGGACCGCCATGACTCGCATCGGTAGTTGATTTGACATTGATATTACAGAACTCATGTAATGTATTTTGAGTTATAAAAGTTTCAAAAAATGAATTTGCGCAGTATGGTTAATTTCCTGTAATAAACCCATGAATAGAAAATATTATTTTATAGGTGTATGGGCCAAGTGGGAGAATATAAGAGTTTTTATTTAATCTCTATGTCCCACACACCCATCTTAATAGAGTTTGAAATAGCTCAAAACTTATCAGTTAAAATATGAGTGATAATGAGATAAGAAAACTCCTAAGAGATAAGATTAAAACTCTATATCTCTAATTATAGTCAGACACAAACTCTGAGATTTCTTGATGGTCAGAAATCTATAAATAGCACCGAGGGGTTAAAGGGTTCTCACCTACAACATCAGAGTGCCTTTTTCCATCGTGAGACACTTGTGAGTCAAAGTTGCTAGGGTGATCCTTCCCTTATAGCCAGATCTAATTCTTCATCGAACTGATAGAGAAATGTACGCATTTATTTATCACTGTTTATTATTGTAGATCATATAAAATTGAAGATCCTTAATATTCATGTTAAAATATTTAATAGATTTCACTCCATCTTGCTGCATTGGCCAATCTTATGCTCTATGTTTGGAGTTTCCAAATAAGCTTCGACTTCTGAATTTATACCTTGATTTTGACCATTATAAAGAAAATGAAGACCAACTTGTATTGACGGAAGGTTCTCCTTTCTCATGCTGCTCAGGTCTTATACCCATTGTGAATCCCCCCACAGGCTTTGACCTGCCATATGATATCTTGTTTAAGATCAACTCCTTAATTCAGCATGGGTCTGTTCATGATATGGTATTAGATGATTGATTAACAAGTGGAAAATAACAAAAAAATTTCTCAAACATTTTAAATGAATGGAAGATGAATAAATTGTAAACATTTATTTTAAACAAAAAATTACAATTTAATTCCAATAGCAAACATGTCAATCACAAGAGTAGTCACTCTTTTGGGTTTGAGATTCTAAATGGTGCTTACCTTATCATGATCGGGTCCTATCTCTTAATCCAAAAAAAAAAAAAAAAAAGAGGAATAAAGAAAAACATGTGCCACAATAACAACATGAGTAGTAGTGCATGGGGCTTCAACATTGAGAATAATAAATAGTTGAGCAGATGCCATAAGTATTATTATTATTGCCTCGAGTTTATAGAAAGTTGAAATGAAGGGAACTTGGTTGCTCAGGTCAGTACTCAATAAATTAACCTTTTCCTATTGGGATTATTCTCAGATTACATAATGTCAACACAAAGAGCATCATCAACTCTAGTAAAAAACAAGAGAGTTCACATTAAAAACATGAGTGTATGCTCATGAGACAGATTGAAGAGATCCACTGGTATATGATTAAAATGCATCATTTGTTAATAATAACTGACTACACCAACAAATGTAGGAACCGATTTTGCATATTTGAGAGAGTGTCTAAGTAAACTTTTCTATAACAATAATTGAGGGAAAGAGTATACCAGGGGGGCTAATCGGATCCCCCAACTATGCTTGCATGGAAGATGAGGAGAGGCATGAACGTGAGGAGTTCAAAAAACTAGTCCTGATTCACTTGTAGAGATGTTATTTCCAGGAAGGCACAGATTAGAGATGAAATGCAATATAGAAGGCTAAGGAAACCATAGAGCAGAAATCTGCAATTCATATTAACAAAGTTAAACTGTTATTATTGTTAGGTTAAAATAGATCATGAGTAGCTCTAGATAGTAATAGTTTTTGGAAGGATAATAAAAGTAGAATCAAGATGAGATCAGCTAAGGGAAGATTGGGAAGAAGTTTTAAAAGAAAGAAAAGCGAAACATTTCCCAGTAAATAAATGAAAAAGATTGGATAAAAGGTGAAATCTTGTAAAATGAAAGTAAAGCCGATATAAGATAGAGGGTGGCTAGCTTCTTCATAGATGGGAGCAAAGTTAGTATAGAAATAACAGATGAAAAGTAGAAGAGAAAGTAGAGCAGATAATGATCTTTTGGTGATTCTAAGGTAGCAACATAATTAAGGTTTTTCAGAATAGATGCTCATCTATGATTTTCTTAAACCTTGCTGTTTTGTTATGCCTTGTTAACTTTAACTTACTTGTTTTTTGCCCTCATACCACAACTTGACAATGCTTTCCAAAGAAGAGAATGTACGAAAATCAAAGAAGGAAAAGTTATTACTTTACAAAAAGCTTCACAAAGCATGAAAAGTAGTACACGTTTGATATTTCTTAGGAAATATTTTGTTTTTTCCATCTAAAGTAAAAGGTTGCTTCTACTTTGCACAACCCGCGGTGCCTTATGCATTAATGTTATTTAGCATTCCCAACCTTCAAGTTCTCAAATAGTGTAAAAGGAGCATTATGCAAGCCCGATAAATGCAATAAAGTAACTTTGGACTTCTTTTTCAGACTAAGCAGCTTGCATATATATTAGAAATGTTTTGCTTCCAAGGGTGAAAATGTCCAGTTGTATGGGGTTTGGGAAAGTTCTGTTTAGTGGCCAGATTGATCATTAATTTCCTTTTTGTAATATGACAAGAGAGATCATAAAATTATTTTAAGATCAACCTAATATATATTCATGAATTATTAATCTTATAACATGGTTATCATTAATGCAGAGAAGAAAAATGCATGCACTCCTACTAGTACTTAAATTTATTATCTAATTTAAGAGCTGGATGATAATATACAAAGCTAGTATATATTGCCATGATCCTTAGGAAGCAAAATCTAATGATATTTATATATCGCAAGTACTGGATCACAAGTGGAAACAGATGATATTCTCTCAACTCTGATCCTTCTTTTGCTACATGAAAAGAGCAAATCTATATAAATGAGTGTGGCTGTGTGTGTTTCACGATTTGTATCATTTATCAATAATAATAGTTGATCTTCTAAACAGAAGATGTGTCAAAGTTAATTAAAGTACTTCCAGGATTTGATAATATCGTACTCATGTGTGGAGACTTTTGCAAAAACCTAAGTAAGAATGAATTTAAAAAGAAAGATGTTATAACAACCATCTTAAATATTTAAGCTCACGGCTCATGTACCTACGTACATTGTTGGTAGAAAAAGCTAACAAGTATTGCATTCCTCCATATTCAACACTAATAGAAGCCGCGCAAAAGCTGAGATTTTTATGTCACAATCCACAACCATTCAAAACTAACAAAAGCCAAAAGCCAAGCAAAAGCTGAGATTTTCCTCCATGCCCTAAGCTACAATACCAATCTAAAAAAACACAAAAATCACATCTTGATTTACATATGAAGGACATAATATTATGGAAGGGAAAATAGTACAATATTTATTTACAAAGCTTCTCAATCCATTCGCTGAAACTGAGTTGTTGGAACTTGTCGCTGGTTTGGTCCGTTCAATCAGCTTGTGAGGAGTGGCGGCGCTGGGCAGATGTAGGAGTGTCACGAGGTGGTGGTAAATAGAGAGACACTATTGCTCGATGGTGCTGGGAAGAGGAAAAAGACGTGGGTTTGTGGCAAGGAAAGAGGGTGGGTTTCGTGGGATGTTGCTCTGGTTTGCTCCGTTCAACTAGCTCGCAGGGAGTGGCGATGCTGACGAGAGAGATGGCGTCACCGAGAGGTGTTGGGTAGAGGAAGCTCACGCGGGTTGCTATCGAGGGAGGAGGGTGGTTTCGCGGGATGAATTTGAATGGCGATGAAAATAAGAAACTGTATTTCAAATTGAATCAAAATGGTGCATTTGTTGTGAAAACGATGACAATAAAGTGAAAAATATGGAATATGAAAGAGAAAATCACACACGACACACAAATATATGTGGTTCGGCAATTTTCCTACGTCCACGGGAGCTGCAGAGGATTTTATTGCTTGAGGAATCACACTACAATGGAGGGGCGAAATACTGTTCACCAACAGTGTTGTACAGTATGACCATAAGTGTAGAAAACACTTATTTATAGTGAAACGGCGGAAAAAAGCCCTAGATCTGAAATTATACGATATTCGCTCGAGCGGCGTGTCGAGCGCGCGTCGAGCGAACTCCCTTCCGCAACGGCTCGAGCTCACTGTCGAGCGGACATCGAGCGTTCAACTCTGCCTGATTTCGTTCGAGCGGCCAAAAGTCGCCGCTCGAGCGAAGTGGACCAGTCTCCACAATACTCAACAGCATTTTGGTTTTAAAAAAAAAAACAAAAAACCAAAAGAAGCCACGTAGTGTGTGCAATGTGTGCACTACTACAGTGGCTGCTCCAAAGAAGAATGATGGCTTTCTAAATCTGTCTTCTAAGTGCAGAAGCTATCAAAGTAATACATGGATGAGTTCCGAGGTCATTTTCATAGGGATAACAATGTTCACGGAGAACAAGCATGTAATGAGTTGTGTTTGTGAAAGAGGCTACTTACACAACTAAGAAAATAAACAAGAAAAGGAAATTTATGTATTGATGTGGAGTGTATTAATGAAGAATGCTTTTGATTTTTTCTCTATTTTTTTCTGAATTCTTGTAAAATTAAAAGAAATGAGTAAAAAAATAAATGCTAGAGAAATGAGTGCAAGAAAAATAAAGATTGCAGGAAAATAAACACCTAAGAGACAATATATCAAACACCTGGGCTACGAGATTGTCTCATCCTATCTCAAACTCTGATTTACTTCTCAAGCTCTATAACTCAATTATCAATCTATTCCAAGTATTAACAATAGGAAAATAAAAGAATAAAAACTAGATTTTTGCCAAATCTAAGTGTCTATAGAGTGCAAACAAATTCACTATGAAGCACTAACCATGAGAAACCTTAAAAAGATTACCAAGCTTCTACTGTGCCTTACGTCAATAGTAGAACAAAAACAAGAGTTTCAGGAATTTATATTCTCAAATATCTATTTGCAGCTCAATAGAATGGAAATCATAAAATTAAATTATTTCAATCAGTAGTTTGAACAAAAGAGATCAACAACCTGTAGCTCAAGTTGAAAAGTTAGCCTAACATGTTTGAGTCCTAATGCTCCATCTCCATTTCAGAATATACTCCCAAAGAAGATGAAGAACAATATTAGCCTCCTCACAAGGGTCTGGAATCGAGAACCAAAAAGCCAAGAAGATGAAAAGAAAAATCTAAAATAATAACAACCCCTGAGTCCCAAACCTAACCAAAAGAAAAACTAAGCTACCCCTCCGAAAAGAGAGACGTCCCACCAAAATCTTGGAGTCAAAAAGAATATTCCCAACATAAAAACGAGAATGCCCAATTAATTCCCTAGCACCGTCTGAACCAAGTAAAATAAAACAAGAGAAAAAAAATGCGAATGAAATTCTCCAGAAATTCGAAACTGCCCCCTACATCTTGCGTTGAGGTCCCGTGTTCCAACTCATGCCCCACGTCTGTGCGTGATTTCCTCTACAGGTTTGCTTTGCCTGCCCCTCCATCTTGCATGATCATGCTGTGAGTTGAGGTTTGCTGCTACACTTTCAAGGCCACGATCTCTTTAGTTGGGTTCGCATCTTGCATTTCCTCTCCCCAATTGTTCTGTAGTTGTGTGTTGCACGTGCTCTACCACCAATTTCTTTGTGCATAGTTAAGTATTTCCAAGAATACCCATTTGTTATAACATCCCTCTCAAATGGGGTGTAGACAGCTCATGTATTTTTTTATTTTTTAGTAGTGTCCTGCAACACTTAACTAAGATACAAAATGAGTAAAATTGAGATATTAATTTCGAGGTGAAACAACTGCATTATAAATCTTTTTAAGTGCAAAAATATCAGAATTTATTAATAGACTTACTTATCATAATCTATTGCATAATTAAGTGCTTAATTCATTTTTTGTTAAACAATTTATTATTTTTAGCAACTTAATCATGCAATTGTGACACTTTATCAAAGAACTCAAACTCAAAATCTCCTTACACGTGGGATCTATAACTTTTTTCAATTCAACACATTTTTATACGTGAACCTATAATCTTTTTCAATTTCTCATAAATATTACTAAACTCATCTTAATATCTAAACCTATCTAAATTAATTTTAGATGGTTTCCATATAATTCACTCTATCTACTTAATATTATTCATAAAAAACTCAGGTAAGGTTAACGTCCAAATGCAGCCGTTATGGAACATAACATTAAACAACGTTAGTCATTTGTGAACTTAGTAAACAAGTGTTATAAAGCTATTGGATTCGTCAATGTTTCTTTACTTAGCTTGATCAGTTTATCTCGGCTAGGGGTAGTTTGTTAACAGTACTCATCTTTTGGAACCAGAGACTGCTTTCTCTTTACCCTCGTCTACATAAAGCTATTAGGTTCGTCAATGTTTCTTTACTTAGCTTGATCAGTTTACATCGGCTAGGGCTAGTTTATTAACAGTACTCATCTTCTGGCGCCAGAGACTGCTTTCTCTTTACGCTCGTCTATATATAGTTGATCATGAGCCTTGTTTTTTTCCCACACTAGCAATTCTACACTCAGTGCTTTCCTTTCAAGTCAGGCTCTCTCTCTCTCTCTCTCATTGAAGCCTTTGTCAGCCTGGTGGTTTTGAGCAAATATATTGCTTTGAAATCTGAATGCTGGGTGGTTTCTGATTGGCTTGAATTGTGCTTTTGCTTTTGGATTATGGTGTTTTTGATATTTAGTTCCTTTCAAATGCAGTAATATGTATCTAATTGTCAAATGCATGTGTTCTAGTTTTCTTAGTTGACTCTGTTTGCTCTGTGTAATGAGTTATTTTCAGAAAACAAAGTGTAAAATTTGTAAGAATGGTTTTAGGAGTTCCATGGATGAATGGTGCAACTATGAAGAAAAAAGATAAAAAAAAACAGTGAAAATGCTAATCGCAAGCTTGATCTACTTGTCTTTAAACAAAGTTGTCCTTGGTAAATGTATCTCAAAGAAGAGATGCACTTTCCCAATGACCATCATACAGAGATGTCTCTTATGGTAAATTTTTGTCTGCGCATTTCCAAATTAAATATAAATATGTAGGTAATAATATCAAGGCAGTGCATTGAACTTTTTATTTTCTGTAATGAAGCATTCAAGTTCTAAAGTCTGTTATTTTTTTCCCAACTATGGTCCATACTGAAACTGCAGTTGAAGCTTGGGATTCGAACTTTGATATTGTACCAGAGCCAAGGATCTTTCTATACAGCATGGATAATATAGTGCTGCGCTTTGGAAATCAGATTTCCAGAAATAATTTTTCTGTGCTCTGGAAGCAGGAAGATGTCTTTGGGAAATTTGATTTCAAGATGAGAAGATTGTATTTCTTTTTTTCCCATCTCTCTGTAGGGTACAAGTTTGAAATCTCCTATGAGAACATTGGGAAGATTGAGCTATATCGTCCATGTGGTGAAGCAACAAAGTTTCTTCTCATTCAGGTCAGCTGGCGAAAAATTTAATTCAAAAATAAATTTCATCTATTCTGCAGTTTATTTATTTTTACTTGCACCAGGCGCCCCGAGAACAACGTTCTGACTAATCTCGGGGGTGCACGGACACCTTAGGTAATTCAAAAGGAAAATCCTCTAGTCTCATGGTCCTTAGGGATTGTTTGCACTCAAGAGGATTTGAACTTTAAACTTTGGAGAGAGCATAACACCAAAAGGCATTTACCAGTTGAGGCAACCCCTAGGGGTTAGTTCTGTAGTTCATACAGGCATATAAAGCCAGCAATCTTGTTTCTCTCTTATATGCATAAGTTGCTATACTCTTTCTTATCAACACTCCTTGAGTCATTGATGTAATCTATTTAATGACAAGAAGTATTTTCCAACCATATAAGATCAATAAAATGCCCTTTTGCCATCTGTAAAACTTTTGCGTTCCACAGTTAAATATCAGTCAACATTACATAAGTTCACTAAATGAGTTCATGTTTGTATTGCTAGTTATTCGGAGCTCCAAGGATTTATGTGAAAGAAGTATCTGATGGTCATCATTATGAGTGGGTGCGAGAAGTTGATTTCACTCCATCCTGCTGCATTGGCCAATCTTATGCTCTATGTTTGGAGTTTCCAAATAAGCTCCGACTTCTGAATTTACACCTTGACTTCGACCATTATAAAGAAAATGAAGACCAACTTGAATTGATGGAAGGTTCTCCTTTCTCATGCTGCTCAGGTCTTGTACCCATTGTGAATCCCCCCCACTGGCTTTGACCTGCCATATAATATCTTGTTTAAGATCAACTCCCTAATTCAGCATGGGTGTGTTCCTAGGCCCGCAATTGATGATTATTTTTATCGGTTGGTTGATCCTAAGAGAATCAAAATTGATCACATAAAAATTGCCCTGGACAAAATTTTTCATCTAAAAGATTGCTGCTATGAACCTGTGAAATGGCTCCAGGAGCAGTACGGATACACCACATCTACTCAACTTCCTAGAACTCCTGCTATTTCTTTGGACGATGGGCTTGTATATGTACACAGGGTTCAAATTACTCCATCTAAAGTCTACTTCTGTGGTCCCGAGGTGAATCTCTCCAACAGAGTCTTGCGCAATTATCCTGAAGATATTGATAATTTTCTACGTGTTTCTTTTGTTGATGAGGACTTGGATAAAGTTCGAGCTACAGCATTATCTTTATGTGCATCTTCTACACATGAGGACAAGCGAACTAGAGTTCATGAGAGGATAATATCCACCTTAAGAAATGGCATAGTTATTGGTGATAAGAAGTTTGAGTTTCTTGCCCTTTCATCGAGGCATGCACTCGATAATTCTATTTGGATGTTTGCTTCAAGACCTGGCTTGACTGCAGCAGATATCAGAGAGTGGATGGGTGATTTTCAAGATATCAGGAATGTGGAAAAATATTGTTCCAGACTGAGTCAATCTTTTTGCTCTTCTAGAGAAACTGCCATTGTTGGTAGAGATGAAACTGAAGTTATTCCTGATATAGAAGTTAATAAGGGAGAAGCCACATATTGTTTCTCAGATGGAATTGGGAAGGTTTCTGAAGAATTGGCTTGCAAAGTGGCAACAAAGTTAGGCTGCAGTTTTATTCCATCAGCATTTCAGATTCAATATGGTGGGTACAAAGGTGTTGTGGCTGTTGATCCGACATCATCAGTGAAGTTGTCATTGAGAAAGAGCATGTTCAGACACAAATCACTTGACACAAAACTTGATGTTTTGGCATGGAGTAACTTTCAGCCTTGTTTTCTGAGTCGGCAGATAATAATTCTTCTGTCTTACCTTGGAGTGGGGGATCAAGTTTTTCAAAAAAAGCAAAGGGAGGCTATAGATAAACTGAATGCCATGTTAAGAGATCCTTTGAGTGCACAGGAGGCACTGGAGATGATGTTCTCAGAAGACATCACAGAAGTTTTGAAGGAAATGCTTTCATGTGATTACAAGCCAGATGCAGAACCTTTTCTTTCGATGATGCTTCAAGCATTCCATGCATCTATGTTGATGGACTTGAGGTTTAGAACTTGGATTTTTGTTCCAAATGGGAGATTTATGATGGGATGCCTAGATGAAACCAGAACATTGGAATATGGTCAAGTATTTCTTCAAGTTTCTCGCTTTAGTAGGCACCTCCGTAACCAGTCAACGCATATGTTTAGTGCCAGCAGTTCAAACCCAAATAACTACATCTTTGAAGGTGAGGTGGTTGTTGCTAAAAGCCCTTGTCTACACCCAGGAGATGTGAGAGTCCTGAAAGCTGTTAATGTGCCAGCTCTACACCACATGGTGGATTGTGTTGTTTTTCCACAAAAGGGAAATAGGTATAAGTCTTTAAAATGCAATAGTTGGTAATTCTAAAGCATGATATCCTATTAATATGTGCACTCACTTGCACCAGAGTTTACACATAATCCTATAGCAACATAAAATTCATCACATCCTATTAATATTCATAACTGCCTATTAATATTCACGACTGCCTATTCATCACTGCCTATTAATATGTATTCACGTCAGCCCTTGCCTACATCTTAATGTTTATAAGATCTAATGTAATCAACAGGGAAAAAAATGAGACCCATTATCCTTAAGTAGAATCTCAAAATATAATATAAACTACCAAAAGTTAAAATTGTAATATAAAAAATGAAATTTCTGAACATTCTAGATTCAGACTAAACTCTCTGTTTACTTTGCATTGTCATTTCTTCTCTACTTATGACTTGAAAAGGTTCCAAATTTGTTGGCTTACTCGTGCCCTTGCTTTTTTTTTTTGTTGTTGTTTGGTCACTTGCCTTGGCCATACAATTACTCAAAGGTCATATTCAGCATTATTTCTGTATACACTCTTTACTAACATGATTTGAAAATAATTGTGTTCAGACCTCATCCAAATGAATCTTCGGGAAGTAATTTGGACGGAGATATGTACTTTGTCTTTTGGGACCGTGATCTTATTCCTCCTCTTCAAGTTGAGCCAATGGAATATGTTGCAGCACCAACCATGCAAGTTGATCATGATGTTACAATAAAGGTATCTAACCTCAGATTTCCATGTCCTTCTACCCAAACTTTCTTCTATACCTAACATATAAGAGCCTCTAATTGTTGTCATGCAGGAAGTAGAGGAGTATTTCACTAACTATATGATCAAAGACAACTTAGGAATCATCATAATGGTCCACACCGTTTTTGCAGACAGGGAGCCCCATAGGGTAATGAGCCATGATTGTATGGAGCTTGCCAAGCTACACTCAATCGCCATTGACTTCCCGGAAACTGGTATTGCAGCCGAAATACCTCCTCATCTATTCATCAAAGAGTATCCCGATTTCATGGAAAAGACTAATAAACGTACCTACAGATCGAGATCTGTTATCGGAAAGCTTTTTCGAGAAGTGAAAGCCATTGCAACAGGTACAATTCCTGTGAAAGCCTTCACTTTGGAATCAGCAAAACTGCATTATGACCCTGACATGGAAGTAGACGGCTTTGAGGACTTCCTCAGTGACGCTTTCAGAAACAAAAGTGAATATGATTACAAGTTGGGGAACTTGATGGATTATTACGGGATCCAAACTGAAGCTGAAATTCTCAGTTGCTATATGTCAAAACATTTTGTTGCGAAGAGGGATCTGGATGCAATTAAATATGCTGTAAAGTCGTTAAGAATGGAAGCCAGGACTTGGTTCAACGAGGGAAGTGATGCAGACAGTACTGATAGTGCAAAAGCAAAAGCATCGGCATGGTATCATGTCACATATCATTATACTTATTGGGGTCGCTACAACGAGGGAATGAATAGGGCTCATTTCCTTAGTTTTGCGTGGTGCGTTTATGACCAACTTGTGCAAATCAAGAGGGATAAATTGAGCGTAAAGGCTTTACATCTGCCATTGCCGGAGCATGAATTAAGTCAATGATCTGATTTCTCTCAACAACTTATATGAATGCGACAGCTGTTTGATATGACTACTCTATTACCTTTGCTTTGTACTGTTATTGGTATTTGCTTGTAAATGCTCCAGGCAGATGTTTGGGGCTAGAGAATATGTTTTAGTTTCTGTTGTATTTGAATAGATTTCCAGTTTTGCATCTTTTTATGATTCTGCAATATATAGAAATTGGTTTGGAATGTAGATATACTGTCGACAAGCGTTGTGAGAATATAATGATTGTATTTTTTAAAATATAACAATGGGTTTTTGTTCCAAGTTTTCAACTCCCCTACAAACCGGTATCTATTTTTTTTTTCAATTTTGTGTTTATTTATTTGAACTTGCTCCTCTGCAGATTTTATGTTGCTAGCCCGTCTGCATTTTAACTCTTTATTTTCCATATTCAAGGATAAATTGTTGGTTTTGATCAATTTAAAAACGATTACGTATGGGAAAAGTCTTGTACGAATTTGCGAATTTGGATAATCTTGTACGAGAAATATTTTAGTCATAAAAGAATTATACTAAAGTAAAGAATAAAGCTCCCTGCCGGTCGGGTAGAAATCTAACTTTAGCACCAGTCAATCTAACTTGGAAAAATTTAGTTGCAAGCACAATTGTACACTAATCTGCGCACTAATTTAATGTGATTGGTCAATTTTAATTTTAATTTATGCCCATATGCACATGATTTCATTTAAGAGTTCTTCTACAGGCAATCTGTCTTGCACACCATTGTGCACCGATGCTGACCTGGCAATTCCATTAAAAAAACGCAATATATTAAAGGAAAAGTCTTATTGCAGGCACGTAGCGGACCAATCGCGCACTAATAGCTGATGTGGTTTAAATAAAACGGTGCATTGAGCATAAATTGAGAATCTGAGTAAAATGTAACAAGTCTATCTCTCTGAGCGAGAATTTAACGAGTGGGAAATATAACGTAAAGAAAAGTAAAAAGCTGTCTCTCTCTCTCTCCAACCTCATTTCCGTGTTCTCCTTCACTTCAACTTCTGTCTCTTTCCCTCCCATCTGATTTTAGCATGTAGTAGACACATGCTTCATTTTTGTCCCTTCTAGTTCAACATTGTTGTGCACACCGACCTTAGCTAAGAAGAAAACTCAAAATAGAGACCATGCGGCAGAGCAGGGCACGAAGGGGCTGTGGATCGGCGACGGCGAGCGTGCGACAGCGGATCATGGTGGTGCGGCTACATTCCCGTCGATCTGAGCAGCTGAGTATGGAAGTGAGAGAGATTGATGAGAGAGAGAGAGAGAGAGAGAGAGAGAGAGAGAGAGAGGGAGCTCGGCATGTACTTACGGAGGCGGTGGAAGAGCTCAACAGTGATGGTGGTTGATGGAGGAAGTGGCTCACGAGTAGGAAACTCTGTTTTCGTATGGCTGGAACAGAGGAGCAGTGTTTGGGTGCTGCTCTGATTCGAAGCTTTGTTTGGATTGAAGAGTATGCAGCGAAGGACCGTCGACGTGAGGAAGTGCTGGTCGTCCGGTATAGACTTTGTTGACGAGATAAAGAAAGGGAAGTCTGTATCCCCACTGTTCCGTAAGAAAATGGAAGAGACCACCAAATCCAAAGCTTCGGTGGTAAAGCTTTTGAGTGTACATCTGCTTTAATGGATTTTGAAAGAATTTTCATCGCATGAATTTTCTCCATTTTTTTCTCTCATAAACGCGAGGAAAGGGTTCGAAAAGTTACGAGCTTTTGTTTTCAACAAATTTGCTCATCTGAAGAGCTAGCGTCAACGACAATGTTACATTGACAGTTGAATCTGAAAACGAAGTCTTCTTGCAGGCGAGCAGCAGATCTTGAAGTTGGTCAGAAGAGATGAAAATGGCGGAGGGGTCCATGGAGGTGGTGATTGCGGAGGAGTTGGTCACAGAGGAGACACGGATAGGGGAGATGAAAATGGCAGGAGCACGTTTTGAATTTCGTTTCTCTCTTATCCAGCTTCTTTTTTTTAAAATAATTTAACCTGTTACGTCAGCTCGTGGTGCGCTAATGTAACGCCCGTCCTTATGGTGGGTCCTTCTCATATCGATTTTTTTTTTTATAAAACAAAATCGATGGGAATTACTATTCATTTTCTATTCTTTTCCATTTCATACCAAGATACAAAAGACTTCCATGCTATAAAAATTTCATATTTCTTTATTAAAAGACTTAGCGGAAAACATTAACTTTCATAATTTAAGTTTTCATATAAAAACATTTTGCCTAGGCCTTCGTGCTCTTTCCCCTTTGGCTGTGTCCGTCCTGACCTGTCATGCTCATCTTGTGCCTGGGAGGGCATACATAAAAACTAAAATGAGTCGATGACTCGTAAGCATTACTTCATACAGTTAAAATATAACAACATAGATTTTCAGTCATGCATTCATCATTTCCGTACATACATATCGTACATAGCAAGCATACGTCTTTTTTTTTTTTTTTAAAACGTTGCGAGGTGGAGATTTTCTTCTTTTAAAACGTGCTTACTTCTTTAAAACAGTTTCCCCCTCTTCGCTGCTTTCATTTCTTAATGAACATTTTCATGCATTCGTTCTTTTTACATACATACATCCATGCATACATGCGTTCATTTCTTAACATACATACCTTCTTTTCTTTTCACTTTCATGCGGCCCATAGCACACTGTTACGCCCCGTGTGCTGCGGTTAGCGGTCTTTTGGACCTGATTCCGCCCGTGGCCGCGGGTTTGGGAATCCATTTCAGTCAGGGTGCAGCACTGGGTGCACTACCAGTACTACTTACCCGGCATTGCAATCTGCGCCTTTTCATTTGGTACCATTTCAGTTCATGTGGCCGTTACGTATTTTCATACATTATCCATTCAGTCCAGTCCATTCTTTCATTTCAGTTCTTATAATTCTTACGTTTCTTCAGTTCTTACTTTTCTTCTATTTATTACAATTCATAAGGTTTTAATTAAGAAAATGGTTTTCTCTCTTTTGTTTTGTAAAAGACATTTTAAAAGAAGTCTCTTCATGATAAAAAATATTTTCTTTCTTTTATTTGAAAAAAAAAGACTGTTTAAAAGAGTCTGAAAAGAATCATTTTTGGAAAAGAGAGTTACTTTAGGAAAATCTTGTGTTCTTTTCTTTCTTTTATTACAGTTTAAATCCTTGCATTCTTAACAGTTCTTACGTCTTTTAAAGCTTCATTTCGTTTCTTTTTCATGAACATACATACAATACGTACTGCTTATAACATCCATTCACATGCATACACGTACATACTTTGGGTACATAAAGAGGAGCTGCCAAGGAAAGGCTAGTACATACTTATACTTGAAAATTTAAGTTTCTTTTTCGATTTCCTTTTATAGAAAGGCTTTCATCTTTTTCTTCTTTTCTATACTTAAAAACTCTACAAGAGTATGAATGTAATACTTACTTGGATTTCATGCCATACTCATTCCATGCAGTCCATTCATGTGCTTGTCAGATGGCAACCTACATGCATACACATAACCTTACATCATCATCTATTTAAATGCATAAGTAACTATTCTAAACATAGAACTACGCCTCACTTAGAACATTCTCCATCCATTCCTGGGCTCTAATGTACCATGTAACCATGATCAAGACAGATTATCCATTACATATGGTAACCCTGTCCGGTACACGTGTCTTGCCAGAGACACCTGCATTTCATCCCCTTTTATCACCTAAGAGCAACTTATAACTCAAATTAACGTTGCTTGTATAACATGCTCCATACCTCAATACCAACTTGCTCAGACCCGGTTGATAGGATTCTTCCTACTTCCCGTCCCTGTACAAGTTCATCCCAACACTTGATAGGAGAGGACTGCATCCACAAATGTACCTCTATTACGTCACGCAGCTCAAGACTAAGTTCGAGTCTCGTCACGATACCCATCATGCTTCCGCTGCGTGCTTTGATACTTCTCCATCACTTCCTTATATTCTCAGTCACAAGTCAATCTCAAGGCAATACCTGTTACCTTGGACTACAGGCCACATCACTACTACCTCAGGACACTGTTACAGTTTCCCGATGTTGCACCATACACTCCACACTTCTCTGCTACATCATCCAACCCTTCGTGATACGTCATCCAGTGTATCACGATCTAGTACAGAGTACACTCACGTGAACTCTCATCCATCCACGCTACAAAACCCAACACTGCGATACACGTCTTACGGTGCATCGCTACGCTACACGGAGTACGCACCACGCGTACTCCTTTCGCACTACACGCCGTATCACAACTACGGCATCCATATCACGCCCATACTTCACAGCACAATCCACAAAACTACACAATCAAACCCAACACTTCACAACCACACTTCGCTTCAGAACTACGCAGTGAACTCCACAAACCAACCAACTAACTATTTTAAACGTAAAATAACTAGAGATAGAGGGTTATACCATCGACGGGCGATAACACCGCGTACGATGGCTGTCCACCACATAAAGTGGTAGTTTGGGCTTAAGAAAAGCTAGGCGTGGTCTTGGAAGATTCACGGTCGCCTTGTGGTGGTCAAAGGTGGCGGAGCACAGCGGCATCACGCCGTGAACAGTAAATCCGAACGGTGGAAGGAAACGCGAGGTAGCGAAATTCCATAAAACTTCATGGCAAGCTAGGGAAAGGTAGATGAACATGTGATGAAGCTGTGGTGGCTAGGTGGTGGTCGAACGGCGGCTAACGGCGACGGATCGGCCGTTTGAATCCATTTTTGGCCTTGGAGAGTGCGGGAGAGTGAGAGCTCTACGAAGCTCCGTTGGTCATGAAATTTCTTAGGGAGGTTCATGGTGATGAGAGGAACAAGTTGGGGGTGGTGAAACACCATGGGTGGCCATGTACGGCGGCGCACGGTGGTGAAACCGAATGTGTATTTTGAGAAACCCATATGAGAAAAAGAAAAAAAAAAGAAAAAATGAAAAAGTGAAGGAAAAAGGGTAGGGGCCTAGGTATATCGCTTCAATCCTACGCTTCGGGATCCTCAAATAATCCAACGGTGAGTTAAAACACTGATTAAAAACGCGTAAATGTTTTATTTTAAATAAAACACTTTAAATAAAACACTACGAAGAATTAAGGTAGAATATTATTTTATAAACTAAAATTTATAAAATAATATTTCTTCATCATTATATAAAATGATAAAGTACCGTTAATTAATCGAAGAGGATAAAATCATTTAAATTAATAAAACACTTAATTACAACACTGAGAAGAATTAAGATAGAATATTATTTTATAAACTAAGGTTTATAAAATAATATTTTCTTCATCATTATATAAAATGATAAAGTATCATTAATTAATCAAAGTGCATAAAACACTTAAATAAACACTGAGAGGAATTAAGATAGATTATTATTTTATAAACTAAGGTTTATAAAATAATATTTTTTCATCATATATAAATGATAAAGTATCTTTAATCACTCAAAGAGGATAAAACCATTTAATTTAAATAAGAATTTTCAACGTAAAATTAAACATCTTAATATCTTAAAACAACTAAAATATTTAATCTAAGTAATTATCCACAATTATAATATTTTCAAATCTCATTAAATTATTATAATTGTGCTACTTTAAAAACAAGCTTATCTAATACTTTGAAATTCGGTGGATAAGATCCAGAATACGCCATCGAGGTACAACGCTTAGGATAAAACTGTTCATGATTTTACAGTTGTCGTTGAAGAACAAATAACTTGATTTACAAGAAAATATAAATTATGCGCGTGATTCCAGATGAGGGTAGAGACGAGAGAGATGGTGATTGCTGTCGGGAAAGAAACCAAAACGGATTGCCTTGCCGTCTACTATGTGCGAAAAGAAAAGAAAGAAAAGGGTGAAGAGATAAGAATTAGCGGGCTGTTACAGTTGGTGCCCAACTTGTCTGTACGTAGAAGGACTCTATATTAAAAAGAGAGGGGAACGGAAATAAAACAAAATGTGAAGAAGAAGATTTGTTATTTCTGCCATTTTTATCTCTCTTGTTCGTCTCCCCTCCGCGACCACCACCTCCATTGATCTCTCTCCTGCCATTTTCATCTCTGGTTAGCAACTCCTCTCTCACTTTCTCTATCTGCAGCTGTTACTTCTGAGTGAAATCTTCTTAAAGCACTACACAAATCTCTCTATTCAGTTTCAAACTTTACATTAGGGTACGTAGAGTCTCAGTAGGCCTCACACCCAGCATACGACGTTTATATGTAAAAATCTCCTTCCTGAAAAGAATAAAAGAATTGAAACTTCTCATATGTCATCTCTCGCACTCCCTTTCTATAGATTCCGTTGCGCACTTCAAGTAGTTTTTTTGTGTACGAGTGATTGAGGTTGAGGTCTTTTGTCAATACGTTGTGTTTTAGATGAGGCATAGAAGCAGTTGAGAAGCGTAGGATACTCGCAAGTTTACGAGAGGTAGGATTGGAAATTGGAAGCCGGGAAAAAGTATTTCTTTACTCGGAATCATTCCACTATTGTTGCTTTGCGATCAGTAAAAAGTACGGCTCTCTTTTATTTTTTTTTAACTAAATTCTCCAACAGTTCGGATTCGTTTGATTGTTGGGAAAATGCGGGAAACAAAAGGAATCATATTTATGAGTTGTATGCTTTTAACCACCTATCAAAAAAGTTTTATGCTTTTATTTCTTGGGACTGGGAGAACCTAGTGAACATAGGACACACCTTGTTTTCATAGGTAGTTAGCATAGGAACACCCTTTACTGAGCTTAATACGAACCATTAGTGCAATTTGCTTATGTTAAAGATTTGATGTATTAAGCTTAATACGAACCATTAGTAATGGTTGTACAATTAAGCTTTTGGGCTCAATGTTGCTTATGTTAAAGATTTGATGTATTGCAGTTTTCTGTGTTGGAGTTATTGTTATTAGTATTAACAGGTGTGAAGACAATTTGAACACTATCGAACTGTTGGACTTTCGTGGAACCCAGTTTGGCTTTGCGATACTTGAAACTCAAGAAAGTGTAATTAATCTTGTTTAAGTTTATCATCTCTCTAAATTGATTGATTTGTTTACATATGGGTTCATTTTAAATGTTATATTATGTTCGCAGATGCAACTTGGGGTGGATGGAACCCAGCCGGACAACTTGCCTGGGACACAACCGTCGCTATAAGTGAATGCATTAAGGGAACTAGTTGATGAGTAGAAGTAGAGCCTTGGTTGCTGATCCTTACTGCCACAAGATGTAGATGGTTAAATTGCTATAAGATGTTTTTGGTTCCTAGGATGCATGGCTTTGGGTTGTACATGATGTAATTAAGAATTATTTTCTTTTGAGAGCGGTGGCTGTGCATTGATTTTGGGTTGTAGTTGAAAAGCCTTGGTTGCTGATCCTTACTGCCATAAGATGGAGATGTAAAATAGGCTAGAAAAATTATTTTTGATTCCCAGAATATGATTTTGAGTTGTACAAGATGTAGATGATGTAATTAAGAATTATTTACTTTTGGGGGTGGTGGTTGTGCACTACTATCATTAAGTTGGTACTCTTCTTCTTATACTTCTTGATTTTTTTGGCAAGCTGTAATCTAACTTCCATAAGCAGGTGTTAACTTTTCTGCTCAATATTTATACAAATGTATTGTTACATTGACGATGAGTTCGTGTATATTGTTGTGTGCTTTGATTATGATATAGGAGCAGTGAAAATGCATTTGATTTCAAGAAGATAATGAGTAGACAGTTGAACTTTTACCCCATCTATGATTTTCAGCAAGAAAATGAGTAGATTAAGGGTTGAACTTTGACTGCATCTCTGATTTTAGCAAAATGAGTAGATTAAGTGTTGAACTTTTTACTGCATCTCTGATTTCAGCAATAAAATGAGTAGAAAATGCCTATGATTTCAGCCTAAGACTGATATTGACCAGAACAAAGTAGCATGGTTGTCTTTACGTGTCTCTTATTTTACTGCATATGTGATTTTATTGCATCTCTGATTTTATTGCATCATTTAAGAATGATATTGATTAGAAAAATAGGTGTCTTCAAGTTTCCCACGGGTTACCCTAGAGCGTTGGTTGCTTGCTTTGTGTCTGTTCATTTTATATAATCCAATGAAGCCATGAAAACTCTCTTTCTTGTAAATTGGAAGATAGCAGTTGATTTTTTAGAAAATATTGAAAAATTGTTTGTCATCAAAATCTTGAAATATATTGAAAAAATTGTGCACGACGATGTGTAATTGGAGGATCTCTGTCCATCTATTTCTCTTACTTTATATCCTGATGAAGTCTTGAGGAAGTAAATGCAAGAAAAAGAAAGCAAAGTTAAATTAGGTTCACCTAAATAAGTTCCAGGTAAAACCTGATCCAAACATGAGTGATCTATGATCATTAGAGAAAAAGTTGTCTTCCAAATCTGATCCAATTGCACATCCATTAAATCAAAGTGAAGAAAATACACATGACTACATCCATTAAATCAAAATAGTCATGTCTACATCCATTACAAAAAAAATACACATGACCATGTTCATTAAATCAAAATACACATGGCTATGTCCATTACAACAAAATACACATGACTATGTCCATTAAATCAAAATACAACTAGCTACATCCATTACAACAAAATACACAACTTTTTCATCACAACTGCAAGTTGATTTGGTGCCTTCCTTGGCCACCAATAAATTTTTGAGCATTTTTGAGCCTTGGAGAAGAATTTTTGAGCATGACTTTGAATCTAAACTGCAGTTTTGGTGCCTACATGTTCTGCATAAAATGAGAGAAACTTCACTTTGATTGGACGGCCAATAGATATGAATAAACTATCCCAAATCACCAATTGCCAATCTTACCTTTGCTTTGACGCAAACCACGACCAAAAAGCCTTAAGGCTTCAATAAACTTCTGGTGCTCTTCCTCTGTCCATTTTTGTCTTTGTTTTACAATGGTGTAGGGCTTCCTTACCTGCTCCAACATGAAAAAACAAAGGGAAATTCCACTAAAACTCTTAGTAGCTTCAAGTTGCATGTTAATAGGAAAAAAAGAAAAATAAAAAGAGAAAAATAAAAATTTTCCTGATTTTTTTAATGTAGTCAGTAGACTTCTCTATCCTAAAAGGGAAATTCCACCAAATGCAAGTTCACATACACACGTCCCCACAAGTGTGATTATTAATACCTAATTGAAGAGAACGAAACTAATATGAACGAACCAATTAATTGGACCCAGCAAGTGCATGTTCCATTCTAAATAGAAGTGCATTGCTGTGAACAATGCTTGACAACAATGATTGCATATCTAGTGCTCAGTTTGCACAACCAGACCACTCAGCAAAAATATGTTATGCCAATAAGCATGAAGCCTGAGTGTATGCTACTTATGAATCGAAAACTCCCAATCCTTTCTCATAGATACCACTCTCTACAAGTAAATTCCAAAGCAAAAGACTGCCATTTTTGGCTTTTTCAACCAAATCCACCTATTCCATACCTTTTGTGACCGGAAAAAGTGTTAATTTTTACAAGTCAATATGACTTCATAATCAGTAATATATCCTTCTCATTTCTATGCGTACAAGCATTTAGATACCAATATGAACCTCGGAACTACATGATAATTAGTAATAGAAAAATATTCCCCTTTCAAAAGAATCAGATTTAAGTCCACAGAGCTGTAATACTAGCTTCCCGTAATTAAACATAGATTAAAAACAATACATACTCCATTGTTCCTCATCTTCATTAAAACTTTAGCGATATAGAGATTCAAAAAGAAGAAAAAATTAAATCGGAAACTCACCTTCAGGTCTGATTCCAAACGAAAAATCAATGGGACCAAAGACTTCAGATTCCACACTCCGTTACCCAGCAAACGGATTAACTGCAAAGGAATTGCCTTCACAGGGAATTTGGAATCCAAGAAGAAGAAGAAGAAGAAGATGAAGCAATGGAGGAGAGAGAGAGAGAGAGAGAGAGAGAGAGAGAGAGAGAGAGAGAGAACCTGTCAATTACGATAAATCACGGAGAGGAAGCAGCAGCAACACTCCTCTTTTGGGTTAGGGTTCGGAAGCCAAATATAGTAAACTATAGAAGAGGCACTCTGCGGCGATGGTGACTAGTGATAGACACCAGAAGGGAGGGGAGAAGTGTTTCATAGAGAACGAGAATGGGGAGGAGAAGAGAAGAGAATGGAGAGAGAGTGAGAGAGGGGGGGGATGCGAGTGAAATTCATTCCCAAATCCCAGTTCCAAACAAAATTTATTCCGGCTCCCTTTTTACTCTCAACGCACCGTTTAAATAAACAACCATGTAGGACATCGGTGCACATCGGTGCGCATCGGTGCACTGAAACCACTTATAGCAAGAGTTTTCCTTCAAAATTTTTATCTCAACTCATCATTATAATTTTTCTAAATTTTCATATAAAATATAATAAAAAATTTAACTTTTTTAAATTTTAAAACAATAATAATACTCAAAAATAATATTTTAAACTTTCATCTCAATTCAAAATGCTTATCTTACTTACCAAACCTGCCCAAAATCTTAGCCCAAAATTTGATGGTATCATGTGAGAAATTTATTTGAAAACTCGGCAAAAATTTAGGAGGTTGTTTTCTGATTGAAAATATAAAAGAAATTGGAATAGAAAAGAGAGGAGGGACAAAATCTTTAGTCTATATTTTAATTATTTTTTAAGTGTGGTTATATATAAAGCATGAATCCCTATTTATAGAAAAATAAAATAAAATAAAATTGGTGGACTAACCCCATTTCTGGTGCCGGGGTGGTGGCAGCCCACCACAGTTCGGTACCAACAGTGGCAGAACTAGATACTTTTATATGGGGGCTAACTTTTTTAATGTGTAATATTAATGTAAAATAAAAATAAATAAATGTGAAGTTTAGGTAAAATTATAATTATATATAAAATTTACATCTAATATTCATCTTTAAAGAGAACTTTCATTTTGAATAAAAAAAAAATTATAACTTGCCATACATATATGTATGTATGTATATGTAGAAATAAGATCATAAAAAACATAACTTAGCGTCTCCTATAAATTTCTTATAATAGTATTTCTAGATTTCTTATAATAATAGTTCATAATATCTATTTATTATTATTTTTGTAAAGACATTTTTAAAATTTTATTTTCAATAAAAATTAACAGGTGATTTTTTAAAAACTCAGTTTTTATTTTAATATATAAGCTAGTTTAATATAAAATCTGAATATGTTTTTTTTTTTTTTTTTTTAATGACTGGACTCTGACCATCCACGGAAGGTGGCCGGTGATGGAAACCATCCAATTTCTCGAGATGGTGGCCGAAATGGTGTCGAATGGTTGTCTGGTGCGACAAGAGTCGAGGACGTAAAACTAACCCCTTTCCGGAGGTTTCCTTTTTAGTATTTTCGCAAACGCTTTGAGTCAACCCTTTGGCAGCAAGAAGGGGAGGAATCCCCCCGCATATCCTCGTTGCCCAAGTTTTCACCTTTTCCCTATAGATTTCTTCTCATTTTCATCATTTTTCTTTTTTGGTCCAACCCTTTGGGAGCAAGAAGGAATCATGGGTAGCAAAGTAACACAGACAATACCCACAAAATAGATCATTTCCATAAGCCCCACCATCGCGTTAACTGCCAAAGAAGGCTTAGAAAGTCCAAGTGCCCAATCGTTTTCCCAGATTTGGGACCCAAGCAAGAATATGTGTGAAGGCTATGGAACGTGACACTGAACAACGTTTGTCATTCGTCAACTTGGTAAACAAGTGTTATAAAGCATTCGTGGAATGTTCCTTCCCTTATAATGCAATCACATGCTGCCACTTGTCACTTAGAGTGAACTGGGCTCCCTCAGACCATGCCTACGTCACCTAAAGTACCCTTAGGCTGGGGGTAGTTTGTTAACAGTCATCTTTTGGCGCCAGAGACTGCTCCCTCTTTCTCTCATCCATATATAGTTTGCTCACGAGCCTTGGGTTTTTTCCACACCAGCAATTCTACACTCAGCGCTTTCCTCTCAGGTCAGGCTTTCTCTCTCTCTCTCTCCATTTCACCCACTTCCATTTCTCTCAGCAACACTTGTTCTTCCCCTCTCGTAGATAATGTATCATTGAAGCCTGTTGTCAGCCTGATGGTTTTGAGTATATATATTGCTGTGAAATCTGAATGTTGGTGGTTTCAGATTGGCTTTAATTGTCCTTCTGGTTTTGGATTATGGTGTTTTTGAGAATTAGTTGCTTTCAAATGCAGTAATATGTATCTTATTGTCAATTGCATGTGCTCTAGTTTTCTTTGTTGACTCTGTTTGAATGAGTTATTTTCAGAAAATAAAGTGCAGAATTTGTGAGAATGGTTTTTAGGAGTTCCTTGAATTTTTTTTTATTTGAAGCATTCAAGTTCTAAAGTCTGTTATTTATTTTCGCAACTATTGTCCATGCTGAAACTGCAGTTAAAGCTTGGGACTCAAAATTTGATATTGTACCAGAGCCAGGACCTTTCTATACAGCATGGATAATGTAGTGCTGCGCTTTGGAAATCAGGTTTCGAGGGATAATTTTTCTGTGCTCTGGAAGCAGGAAGGTGTCTTTGGGAAATTTGATTTCAAGATGAGAAGATTGTATTTCTTTTTTTCCCATCTTTCCGTAGAGTACAAGTTTGAAATCTCTTATGAAAACATTTGGAAGATTGAGCTATATCCTCCACGTGGTCAAGCAACAAAGTTTCTTCTCATCCAGGTTAGCTGGTGAAAAATTTAATCATTTTTGCGTTGAAATTGCTACTTTTACTTTTTTCACTAAATGAGTTCTTGTTTATATTGCTAGTTACTTGGATCTCCAAGGATTTTTGAGAAAGATGTATCTGATGGTCAACGTTTTGAGTGGGTGCGAGGAGTTGATTTCACTCCATCCAGCTGCATTGGCCAATCTTATGCTCTATGTTTGGAGCTTCCAAATAAGCTCTGGCTTCCGGAATTACACCTTGATTTTGTCCATTATAAAGAAAATGAAAACCAACTTGAATTGTTGGAAGGTTCTCCTTATTCATGCAGTTCAGGTCTTGTGCCCATTGTGAATCCACCCACAGGCTTTGAGCTGCCATATAATATCTTATTTAAGATCAACTCCTTAATTCAGCATGGGTGTGTTCCTGGGCCAGCAATTGATGATGATTTTTATCGGTTGGTTGATCCTAAGAGAATCAAAGTTGAGCACATAGAATTTGCCCTGGACAAACTTTTTTATCTAAAAGATTGCTGCTATGAACCTGTGAAATGGCTCAAGGAGCAGTACAAAGGATGTGCCACATCCACTCGACTTCCTAGAACTGCTGCTGTTTCTTTGGAGGATGGGCTCGTATATGTACACAGGGTTCAAATTACTCCATCTAAAGTCTACTTTTGTGGTCCAGAGGTGAATCTCTCCAACAGGGTCTTGCGCAATTATCCTGAAGATATTGATAATTTTCTGCGTGTTTCTTTTGTTGATGAGGATTTGGATAAACTTCGATCAATATCTTTATCGTTATGAGCATCTTCTACAAATGAGGACAAGCGAACAAGAGTTTATGAGAGGATAATATCCATTTTAAGAAATGGCATAGTTATTGGTGATAAGAAGTTTGAATTTCTTGCCCCTTCATCCAGTCATGCACGGGATAATTCTGTTTGGATGTTTGCTTCAAGACCTGGCTTGACTGCAGCAGATATCAGAGAGTGGATGGGTGATTTTCAAGATATCAGGAATGTAGCAAAATATGTTTCCAGACTCAGCCAATCTTTTTGCTCTTCTAGAGCAACTGCCATTGCTGGTAGAGATGAAATTGAAGTTATTCCTGATATAGAAGTTAATAGGGGGAAAGCCACATATTGTTTCTCAGATGGCATTGGGACGATATCTGAAGAATTGGCTTGCAAAGTAGCAACAAAGTTAGGCTGCAGCTCTATTCCATCAGCATTTCAGATTCGATATGGTGGGTACAAAGGTGTTGTGGCTGTGGATCCGACATCATTGGCAAAGTTGTCATTGAGAAAGAGCATGTGTAAATACAAATCAGATAACACAAAACTCGATGTTGTGGCATGGAGTAAGTTTCAGCCTTGTTTTCTGAATCGCCAGATAATCACTCTTTTGTCTAACCTTGGAGTGAACGATCAAGCTTTTCAAAAAAGGCAAAGGGAGGCTATAGATCTACTGAATGCCATGTTAAAAGATCCGTTGAGAGCACAAGTGGCACTGGAGATGATGTTCTCAGAAGACATCACAAAAGTTTTGAAGGAAATGCTTTTATGTGATTATAAGCCAGATGCAGAACCATTTCTTTCAATGATGCTTCAAGCATTCCATGCATCTAAGTTGATGGACTTGAGGTTTGGAACAAGGATATTTGTTCCAAATGGAAGATATATGATGGGATGCCTAGATGAAACCAGGACATTGGAATACGGCCAAGTATTTCTGCAAGTTTCTCGCTTTAGTAGACAGCTTTGTAAGCAATCATCCCATATGTTTACAACCAGCACTTCAAACCCAAATAACTATGTCCTTGAAGGTGAGGTGGTTGTTACTCGAGACCCTTCTCTACACCCAGGAGATGTGAGAGTCCTGCAAGCTGTTAATGTGCCAGCTCTACACCACATGGTGGATTGTGTTGTTTTTCCACAAAAGGGAAAGAGGTAAGTTTTTAAAATGCAATAGTTGGTAATTCTAACGCATGGAATCCTATTAATATGTGCACTCACTTGCACCAGAGTTTACACATAATCCTATAGCATCATTAAATTCATCACATCCTATTAATATTCATGACTGCCCTTTTGTCTTGTTATAATGTTTATAAGATCTAATGTAATCAATAGGGAAAACAACGAGACCCATTATCCTTAAGTACAATCTCAACAAATGTAAACTACCATAAAGTTAAAATTGTAATATAAAATATGCAATTTCTGAACATTGTAGATTCAGACTAAACTCTCTGTTTACTTTGCATTGTCATTTCTTCCTCTGCTTATGACTTGAACAGGTTCCAAATTTGTTGGCATACTCACGCCATTGCTTTTTTTGGTTGTTGTTTGGTCACTTTCCTTGGCCATATAATTACTCAAAAGTCATATTCAGCATTATTTCTGTATACACTCTTTACTAACATGATTTGAAAATAATTGTGTTCAGACCTCATCCAAATGAATCTTCGGGAAGTAATTTGGATGGAGATATGTACTTTGTCGCTTGGGACCGTGATCTTATTCCTTCTCTTGAAGTTGAGCCAATGGAATATGTTGCAGCACCGACCACGCAAGTAGATCATGATGTTACAATAAAGGTACCTAACCTCACATTTCCAATTCCTTCTCCACAAACTTTCTTCTATACCTAACATATAAAAGCCTCTAATTGTTGTCATGCAGGAAGTAGAGGAGTATTTCACTAACTATATGGTCAAAGACAACTCAGGAATCATCAGAATGGTCCATACCGTTTTTGCAGACAGGGAGCCCTATAGGGTAATGAGCCATGAATGTATGGAGCTTGCCAAGCTACACTCAATCGCCGTTGACTTCCGGAAAACGGGTATTGCAGCCGAAATACCTCCTCATCTATACATCAAAGTGTATCCCGATTTCATGGAAAAGCCTAATAAAGGTACCTACAGATCGAGATCTGTTATCGGAAAGCTTTTCCGAGAAGTGAAAGCCATTGCAGCGCACACTAGTCCTGTGAAAGCCTTCACTTTGGAATCAGCAAAACTGCATTATGACCCTGACATGGAAGTAGACCACTTTGAGGACTTCCTCAGTGATGCTTTCAGAAACAAAACTGAGTATGATTACAAGTTGGGGAATTTGATGGATTATTACGGGATCAAAACTGAAGCTGAAATTCTCAGTGGCAATATTTTGAAAATGTCAAAACATTTTGTTGGGAAGAGGGATCTGGATGCAATTAAATATGCTGTAAAGTCGTTAAGAATGGAAGCCAGGACCTGGTTTAACGAGGGAAGTGATGCAGACAATACTGATAATGCAAAAGCAAAAGCAAAGGCAAAAGCATCGGCATGGTATCATGTCACGTATCATTATACTTACTGGGGTCGCTACAACGAGGGAATGAATAGGGCTCATTTCCTTAGTTTTGCATGGTGTGTTTATGACCAACTTATGCAAATCAAGAGGGATAAATTGAGCGTAAAGGCTTTACATCTGTCATCACCGGAGCATCAATTCAGTCATTGATTTCATTTCTCTCGACAACTTGTATGAATGTGACAGCTGTTTGATATGACTACTATTTTACCTTTGCTTTGTTTCTGTTATTGGTATTTACTTGTAAATGCTCCAGGCAGATGTTTGGGGCTAGAGAATATGTTTTAGTTTTTGTTGTATTTGAATAGATTTCCAGTTTTGCATCTTTTTATGATTCTGCAATATATGACAATTGGTTTAGAATTTTGATATGCTGTCGACAAGCATTGTGAGGATATACTGATTGTTTTTATTATTATTTTAATATAACAATGGTTTAATATAACTTTTTGGGACTTCACGACGCTCCTAAGGTCTAAAGAAATTTATCCACTAAATTTCAGTCGGTCTGTTGCATCACTCACATTCTACAACTATAAATAAATATTTCAATCATGATGTTTATATCTATATTTACTAACTTATTTTCAATGTTTTCAATGTGTTCAATGTTTTAACTATTTTCAATACCTGACGCTAAGGCCCTGCGTGGGGACCCTTTATCTCGGTGTGAGAGTGCATGTCTCTATGTGAGGAGTACTTACTGTGAGTCTATATTTATTAGACGGGATAGAGGATTCCATGAACCATTCGCGAAATGTTCTCACGTATATCATAGAGGAAGGAGAATGCCTCTTGGAGAGTGGGGTGGAATCGTATTTGGCCACATGACTTGATAGTCAGGATGTGGGATCTCCCGCCTTCTCAACTGGTGGTGTCTTCAAGTTGGTTGAGGGTGATTCCTCGTTATGCATATACGTGTTCGTCCAATATTTTCATGAAAGGTTTTTATAGCATCTTCAATAGCATTATCTTCATTAGCAATCTTGTCATAACCACCTAACTTACCTATGGTTTCGTTCCCGAGACTAGAGACTTTGATGTAGGTCTAGATCCCTGCATGTAACACCCTTTTTCCTATGGTTAGAGATGTCACATGTTTTCATAAAAATAATCTGGCAAGAGATCTCATATTTAATAAAATAAACATTTATTTCATAAAAAGAATTATTTAATAAAATCATGTCTCCAAATAATATTAAATGAAATAAACTGAATAAAATTCATGTAATAAAAACAACTTATTGTAAGAAGTCTGGGATTTAATTGACCCTCCATCAAATCTTGGCCTGCCTACTCGTGTTCCTCATCCTCACTTGGGTGGTTAAAAAAATATGAAATAAAACTAAAATAAGTCAAAGATTTAGTAAAAAAACTCATCACAACGTAAACATAATAAATATTGGATTTTTCATGAACTTTTTCATATTGAAAATATAAAGTTATGATCATTAATCATACATGTGCTTATGACAAACATGACTTATCTTGAATTATCTTACTTATGTGACTTACCATATTTATCTTACTTGCCAACACACTTAACTTTGCATGCGAGATTGTGCACTAGCCTTATATGCTGTAGCCACAAGGGGAACCACTAATAATATTATAGCATATTATGGTGAACCACGCTTAGGTTCGTGGCTTGCACATCTACCCAACAAAATCGTACTGGTACCATGCACTAAATGACCATCTTATTAACTGATCTTATTTTATCTTACACTGGAACATAAAATAAGCTTACATGTCTTATGCAACATGAGATGCATAACATAAATAATACGTACATAAATATAAAATGCTGAATTAAACGAGGTGTGGAATTTAACACGATCGTGGATTGTGATGAATGATATATTGAGTAAATTATGACATACATGGTACATAAAAAGAGGCTATCAAGATTTGGCTTTAGTTATAATAATCTAAATATGTGTTAATCATAATATATGATCAAGCTACTTATCTCATATTGCTAATTCCAAAGTTTTGCCCAGCCGCCCTGAATATTGTTACCTATACAAAGTGGGCGGTGCTAGCGGTCTGCCAGTACTCTTTAGTGTTGGGCATACCGCTGTAATAATAGTTTATTTAATTAAATATCTACTCAGAGAGATAACATTAACAATTAATCAGTTTTATCTAAACTTAATAAATATTAATATTATTTAAATTCTAATAACATATCTATACTTTCAAACTATAACTTAGTAGGAAATCATATTAAAATTTAAAATTATTAAAGTAAACAACGGAAAATTTCGTATAATAGGGTTAAACAATTTAAAGTGTTCAATAAAATTAATCTCTTATTATTTATTAATGTAATTCTTATTGGAAAACTTTATATAATTTTATTTCCATAATTACTCTCTGTATAGTTTAAGTTTCTGAGTTAAGATCGTCTACTTAAGACCAGCTTAATAGAACTTGAACTTAACTCATAAAAGTAAGTCCTTAGATAAAGAAACCGATTACAAACTGTCATAGTTACAATTTGTAAGGTCAATAACGTAATATTAGTACTTAAAAAATCTACTACTACCATTAAATTTGCGGTGCAGTCAAGAAATAACATTTTATAATGGTCTGCGCATGCTTAACCCAAAAAAGCATAAAAGCAACTTGCTTTCATTTATTTATTATACAGAAAAAAATTTCATTAAGTTTCTGAAAAGTCAAAGGTAATCCAAACTTTAATAATATTTATAGAAAAAAATTATAAATTTAATTAGTTAGCTAATTTTTAACAATATTAAATAATAAATTTTTTTAATTTTTTATTGTTTTATTATAATATTAATTATAATATTTTTATTTATTTTAATTCTAATTGTAATTTATAAGGAAACCAAACATACCCGCTTCAAACAAAAAACTCGATTTAAGTAAGGAATACAAAAACTATAAACAAAAAATATTTATTTCAGCTCCCCGGCTTTTCAGTTCCACCTATTTCGCCATTGCTATTGATTAGTAGGGGTGTAACTAATCCGGTTCGGTCCAGTTTTAGACAAAATCTAGGACCGAGTTAGTAGGCATCAGTTTTGTATTTTTCAAAACCGATTACGTACCAATTACCCTCCTAAACCAGTACTCCGATTTTACTGGTTTCTGGTCCTGTTCGATCCAGTTTTCCGGTTTTGGAATAACTATATACTAATATTAATATTAGAAATTGTAACTAGTCTTACCTTGATCAAATCAAATTGGAAGTTGTCCTTTACCAGCAGAGGGAACAACAAAGTGGCTCATGAGCTAGCTAGATTAGCTTATTCTGTTGTAACAGAAACAGTTTGGATTGAGGAAGGACCGGCTGTGGTTTCTTCTCTCATATCTGATGACAAACTTTGTTTTAGTGCTTAAAGTTATATTATACATCTCTTTTTCAAAAAAAAAAATCAAATTGGTATGAGTTCTAAAAGATATTTAGTTTTAAGTGGCTAGTGAACGCAAACCATTGCTTATTTTAGTGCTTATTTAGTTTCTATTTTAGGTATGAGGTCATTGCAACTTAATCCAAATATAGGAGTTAAGTGCACTGACTATTGTTCAAATCCAACACAAAATCAATTGGTTAAACATCCTGAATCTCAAAGAACAATAGTCTACTTGAATTGCTATACCAAACCCCTCTAGTGCTTTGAATAAACGTGTTTGAGAAATAGACAAAATTCTATTATCTCAAAGAACAATTACAAAGTAATTATACAAATATCATTATAAAAATCCTAAATTTTGGATTCAACAACCCTAATAACACAAATACCATCTACCGGATTTCAAAGTAATTTACTAATTTCACAAACACAATCTGTCCATCATAAAACCCAAATAACACAAACACAATCACAAAACCCTAATGATTCATATCAGGTTTCAAAGTAATTTAAAATAACTTAAATAAATGAAATAAAAAAATAATGGAGAAAAATTACCGTGAGGATTCTGAGGAATCGAAGACATAGAGACGTGAGAGAGGGGCTACTGGCTACATGAGGGGTTGCGTGAGTTGTGAGGGGTTGCATGAGGGGTTGTGCGTGGCAGGCAGCGGAAGAGAAGGAAAAAAAAAAAAAGGAACAAATGGCTATATGGCATGGCACGGCTCAATGCAGCATGAGGACTGGAGGAAGAAGAGGAAGAGAAGAACTGGAGTGAATGAGAAGTGGCATGGTAGAGTAGGAGGAAGAAAAGAAAAGAAAGAAAAGAAGCCATAAGGCTTTACAAAATGCACCATATGAGTTCAAGAGAGGGCTGGCTGCTGGGCTGAAGTGAAATGGACTAGGCCCGAAAACTAAAACAGCTTGACCCAAAATAGAAAAAAAAATTTCCAAAACAAGCTCAGTCCGAAAATAGATGGTTCAATAAAATAAAAAGAGTACAATAAAATAAATATAAGACAATTAAAAACACTACAACTAAATATTAATAAAATAAAATGATTAAACCCAACAACAATGATATTATTAAATACAAAGCAATTTAAATACAAAACAATAACTAATACTATTATAGTATTAGTGTTACTACTACATATAGTGATATTAATACTATAAGTCTATATATAGACTATATAGTTATACATTAGAGAATAGAATGACTATTAGTATTAGTATATATATAATAGACTATTAGTATTAAAGAATATTTATATGTATTAAAGAATATAATAGATTATTAGTATTAATACTATAAGTCTATATTGGACTATTAGTATTAGTGATATTAATACTATAAGTCTATATATAGACTATATAGTTATACATTAAAGAATATAATGACTATTAGTATTAGTATATATATATATATATATATAATAGACTATTAGTATTAGTGTATATATATATATTAGTATTAGTTATAACTATATAATATATTAGAATATATAATAGTATTAATATTAGACTATTGGTATAGCTATATATTAGTAGATTACTAATCGTATTATGTATTTATCAAAGATTTAAAAGAATATGTTGAGAATTTATTATGCCATACAATCTAATTAATATATTTTTTGTTATTAACAACATATGAGCAAACAAATAATAAATATTCATATTTAAGGTTAAGATCTTATGTTGTAAATTATAATATAAAATTATTTCATATATGATATATAATTATATATATTATATATAAAAAATTCATATATAATTATATATATAAATTATATATACATAAATTTTTTTATATAATATTCAAAATTATATAAAATTAATATTTATATAGTAATTTTTTTTACAACCGGTCCAATTCCTGAAAGAAGGAAATCGAAACGGATTGGTTATAAACCAGACAGTTCAGTCCGATCTGGTTCGGGCAAGTTCACCGGTTTGCCAATCTAAAATTAAGCTCTCACCATATTTCCCTGTAGAGCCTGGGTCTTGAGCTACTACTCTGAAAAGGTAACGTTGTTCATCCCCCTGTATCTTGGGTCTTAAATATGTTCGTTTCTATCTTTTGGTGCTCTCGGTCCTATGTTGCCTGCTATCTCAGGTTTTCCTCCACTCTATGCTAGAGGTTTCATCTTCTTAAGTATGTTCTTGGGCCTGAAATATGTTCGTTTCTATCTTTTGGTGCTCTTGGCCCTATGTTGTTTACTATCTCAGGTTTTCCTCCACTCTATGTTAGAGGTTTCATCTTCTTAATCTCTCAACCTTTCTTTCTAGCTGGGTGTTCGGATATGTAATTTTAGTATGTTTTGTTGCAAAGTCTTGTTTTCGTATGTGTCAATCTTTTTAGTAGTTCCGATCTGATTTGGGTGTTAAGCAACCCAGATCCTTTTCTTTTTGAGTCGTGCAGCGTTCAGCCGCGACAATGGGAGATGACGACGGCGTGGGATTTGGGTGAAATGGTTCGGCTGCTGATAATAAGTGAGATCGTGGAATTTGGCCGAAATGAGATCATTCTTTTGATAAAGAAAATGAATTTTTTAGAGTCATGGATAGCTCGAAATGAATAGCATGAGGGAATGAGGAAATTTTTATGTCAAAATAATATTTAGTCAGTAAATTTTTATGCAATCTAGTTAAAACTTTAGCTAAAATAATTGGATAATACTACATACAGTCGTGGAGTATGCAAACGCCGCGTAATCGCTTTGAAAAAGAGTGGAGTCCATGATTAAAAAGTTAGTTTTTTTTTTCATGTGATTCTCGTATTAATTCATTTTTTTCAAAGTGACTGCACAATACTTGTAGAGTCGCAACCGCAAATATCATTAATAATTTAATATAATTATGTTGAGTCCACTACGCATTGGCCTCTAATCAAAATTTGTCTAATTCTTATTAAAGTTGTTTGTATTAGAGTAGTTAAAACTCTAACACTTCACTTTTGAGTTACAGTAAAGTCAAACTATTTTTCAAGGTTGGAGTTTTACTATTTATCTCTAAAATAATTTTTTAGTCTAAAAAGATTCTTCAAGTTCTACTTTTTTATAGATATATTGTTCAGTTATCTTTTTCTTTTCTTTTTTTGCTCTTCCTTTAGTTAGAGTGTATTTATTAGGTAATTACGTTGAGAAAAAAATAGTTGAAAATAGTAATTTGAAGTAAAAATGAAATTATTAATTAATATATGAAATATATTTATAAAATATAAAAAATTTTAAAAATTAATTATTACTAAAATATATAATATAATATGTTATTATTTTAATTTTAAAATGAATAATCGGATTAATATCTCCAATAATTTTATTTTTAACTAAAATCTCAATATTTAGTCCAATTTTAGACTTGAAAGTGGAAGCACATTACCAACGCTACTGGTACGAAAGGAAAAGGGCGAGCGACAGAAAAGAATTCAACTCACTGGCAGGTACAAAACAAGGGCATAAACGTAATATCAATTCAAAAAGTTACTCTACTCTAGGATAACCAGCTTAACGGTACTTAAAGAAATTCCTTTCAATCTTGATGACATGACACGCAAATATTTATGGATAATGATGGACCTATCACTCGTTTATTATTTATTTTTATTTAATAATTAAGAAAGTAAATATTTTTAAAATTATTAATTTTTTAATTATTATAAATCATTAAAAATATTAAAAAATTACTTTAAAAATAATAAAAAAATTAAAAATTTTAAATACGAGCCGTATGAAATAATGCCTGTCATTATCCAATATTTATTGAGAGATTAACGAGTACAGAGGGGCTTAGGCAGACTGCAATACGTAACTTTATTGGGAAGGGTTTAACACCGTTTGTCCTCTAACATAAGTTTATGGTATTTAAAGAAAGGAAATATCAAATAAAAACCATAATAGAGGCATATGTGCTGGGCAACGAAGAGATCGAGGACAGTGAGCTCACCGAAAGAGGGACAGTGCGATGGCACATGGAGTCTGAGCTAAGATGGGGACGCCGGCGACAGCAACGATTCTGGAATATAGTGGGAAGATGAACAGTGTTGTTAGCTTTTGGAGTTCAACAAGGTAGAGGAAGAGAAAAAGGATGTGTGTGGCTTATCGAAAGAGAGGGAGAGGTGGTCGAGAACCTCAATGGCTGGCTGGGCTCAGTTTGTTTACAGTAAACAGAGGTTGGGTTTCTGTGTTGTTGGTGGAGGTGTTCGCTGTGTGTTGAGGAGTTTGGCCGAAGGAAAATATATATATGGGAAACCGTCTTGGACGTGTTTAATTCGAAGTGTTTTCAGTGAATTTTGCAGGAGGAAGACTCGGTATGATTGCCGAAAATAAGGGATGACAAAAGAAGGTGATGTGAACTACGGTTTGGCAGAAACTGATACGGAGAAGATGGGTTAAGGAATTGAGACGAGAAGAAGGTTACACTACAACAAATATGGCTTTTAGTGACAGATTATAAATAGTGACGGTTTTCAAACTGTAACTAAAACGTATTTACTATGACGGTTTGTGAGAACTGTCACTAAATGTTGGGCAGGAATTTTAAAACGTTCGGACGTTTCACATAATACGTTCGCACATCACAATAACGTTCGAATGTTATATATATTTACGTGCGAATGTAAAATTTTTAGTGCGAACGTTCGAACGTTTTATCTAATTACGTGCGAACGTTAATATATTAGCGCCAAGGTTCGAACGTTAAAGTGAGAAGGTTCGAACGTTATATGTTAATTTGTATAAATTTACCATAATATATATTTTTTTAATAGTAAGGTTGGTAACGTTATATTAAAAAAAAAATTAAGAGTTTAAAATTTAAGCTACACAATACATACATTAAATATTTGTGTCCATTACATATGTCGAAAATAAAAAATAAAAAATGATAAATTTTTACAAATGACTTTCAGAACTGCTGGTTTACAAAAGATCGAAACTCCTCAGTCAATGTCTCAACCTTATTGTTTAGCACATCTACATGATGTGCAAGATGTGCGACAGCCTGATCTATATGCGCAATCTGTCTATCAATCTGTCGGTCTATATGCGCCTTCATATCTGTCATCACTGCATCAACCCAAGCAGGTCGAACATCCCCAGCAGATGTAACTCTCGGCTGCTGACTAGTACTCGCCGACGGGCGAGCAACATCGGCCCCAGACTCGGTCGGGGGAACAAGATCTGGCATAGGACCAGACTGATGCCGAGCTGAGCCTCTCCCCTGTCCAATGCTCCGGCGGTGTGTGGTCATGTCGATAGGGCTCATCTGGTTTATCATCTCCTCCGCCTGGCGTGGCACTCCCCGGGCTAGTAATAAGCGGCTGATGATGACTCCGTATGGGAGATTATCCGTGGTAACGATGCTGGCCTCGTAACGGATCCGCTCAAATATAACGAGGGGCAAGTCAATGGGCTCACCACGTGCCAAGCGAATCAGGAACTGTGCACGAGCCCGACTGAATGTGCTCTTATGTGCCACCGGGTCTACATTTGTTGCAACAAATATGTGCAACATGCGAAAGAAAGGCAGCAGCTGATTCTGGCTGAAGGAGTTCGGCCTATTGAGTTTCGTGCGGTCCGTGCCAGTGAGGATGTAGAAATCCTGGTCCCGCTCATCATCACCAACCTCAGTAGCAATAGGATCGCCCTCGGGTCGATCTTCTTCATGATTGGGCAAAAACTCAACAGGGCCCGAAGATGAAGCAGAAGCGGCTGGATCTGCCTCGAATATGCTCGGGGAAAATGCAGCTGTTGTGTCACCAGCCTGAGTAGCTGTCGACTCAGGTAGTATATGCGGAATCTGGAGTAAGTCGGCGATAACATCCGCCGAGAACTGAAACTGTACACCGCGTAGTTCGAGAGTATGGGATGATGCATCGTTAGGCATGGTGGCCATCCCAATGTAAAACTCTCGAACCATTGAGGGGTAAATCTTTCCCCTCAATGTGCATATGGGGCCCCAGCCTCTGGTGACGAAGACGTCTCTCAACGTCTTCTGCTCCCAGTTGAGCTCATCAAACTCATTAATGAGGATTTCTCATTCTTCCATAACAGTTCGTGCCCCCAGTCGAGCAATGTCCGGATTGCCTCCATCCCTCCCTCGCTTCCTTGTCATCATATACTGAGCCATATCCTGAAAAAAAAATATATAAGTTATATAATATTTAAAAAAAAAGATTAGAATAACAGATACATACGTATTATGACATATATGGATTATACAGAAAATTAAAATATCATACTTATAAATTTACATAATTTTGACAGTAAAATAACTAATTAATTTCAGATTTTCAATATCTAAAATAATAATAATATAAAAAGAAACAATATAAAAAAATTTTAACATGAAACGTTTGAACGTTATTGAAAGCACGTTCGCACGTTAAACAACAAAACTGTCACGTGCGAATTTACAAAGATGATACGTTCGGACTTTTTATCGAACGTATCATTCAAACGTTCGATAAAAACGTATGAATGAGTTCATTACGTCCGAACGTATAATGTAAACGTTCGAACGTAATGAATTTGAACCGTCATACGTTCGGAACGCTGTTTACCGAACGTTACGACACGGAATCGCTGACTCGACTCAGCCATTACCGAAAGTTTCGAAACGCATGTTTCGAAACCACAAACAATCAAAATAAGCATCTACTAATAATGAGGAATGTTTCTACGGTCCTATTTTATCAATTTACGGCGAATGATGGCCCGAAATGCAACTACAATAACCGGCCTACGGTGGGTTTCGAATTTTTGAAACCCACCAATTAAAATGGTACTAAATAGAAGAGGGAGAGGGCACATTACCTTTTAGTGACAGTTGAAGTGGCGTTTGACGACGGTTGCGGCGGCGTGCGTGGTGGAGAGGAAGAGAGAGTGAGAGTTTTAGTGCGAGAAATGGCTTGGAAACCGTCGGGCCTGGCTTTATATACAGTTAACGTCCGAACGTTTATTAATTAACGTTCGAACGTTAAATATACGTGCGAACGTTTTGTATGATACGTTAGGACGTTATATCAACATGCGAACGTATAACGTATACGTTCGGACGTTATATTAACATGCGAACGTATAACGTATACGTTCGGACGTTAATCATAACGTCCGGACGTTTAAATTATAACATTCGAACGTTTTTTACACTATAGTTATTACATAATAAATAGTAATATATTATATTATATATATAATATAATATATTAATATAATATATATTATATTATCTATATATTACTATATAATATGATATATAATATAATATATTAACATAAATACTTTATAAATATTATTTTTCTAAATAATATATACATCTATATATAATTATATATATAATAGGTTAATATAATATATATAATATATATTATATGTAAATGACTTTAATATACTACTATAGTCCATATATATATTTATATATATAAATATACTACAATATACCTTATTATATACTACTATGGTATATAATGTTATATTTGTAGTATATATACTATATTATATTATTATATACAAGTAGTATATATAACATAGTACTAGTAGTATATTATATCTATAATATATTTACTATATAATATATTATACTATATTATATAGTTATTATATATAGATAACATACTATATAATACTTATACTATATTATAGACTATAATATAGATAATATATTATATAATACTTATACTATATTATCAAATAACTATATTACTTTAATATAGTTATTAGATATACTATAATATGTACTATTATACCAGTATAATATACAAATTTTCCTATATAATGACATTATAATATACTTGTTATAACTATAATATATAATATTATATATATTTTATATTATTAGTTAATATAAAGTTATAATATATATATATAGTATGTTCTTATTAGAATAATACTTATGTTATATATATTATAATTGGTACAAATTATATATTAATTAATATTGTATAATTTATAATTTAATATTCTAACATGCAAATAATAATATTTACGTTCGAACATTCATGTTTAACGTTCGGACGTTATAATAAATTCGGAGGGAAATTTCCCGCTTAAACCAAATTTAAACAATACGTTCGAACGTGTAAATTAACGTTCGAATGTTATAGTCGAATACGTAGGCTGGAGAATAATACGTGCGAACGTACTGTATAATTGTTGGGCGGGAGAATTATACGTTCAAACGTTAATGCGTAAATGTTCGCACGGAAAATAAAACGTTCGAACGTTCATTAATGAACGTCCAAACGTTAATTGCATAACAAGCAGAATATAAAACTTTCACGCACGGGAAAGCAGATTCATTTCTGCTTTCCTCCGTGCGTGTTAGAGTGAGAGAGTGAGAGAGTTTTAGAGAGAGGAAGCTGAGAAGTGGAAGGTGACGGAGAGACAAAGAGAGTTTTAGAGAGAGGGAGAGAAGAAGTGAGAGGATATAGTGAGAGAGAGTTTGCAAAGGTATAGTTTTAAGCATTAAGGTAAAAAAAATTTCTCATTTTTTATTTGTAATTTACATGATACTTATCAATGTCTTTTTTTTATATATATTTAACTAACTAGTATTGTGTATTTTTTGAAGGATCATTTGTTGTGAATTGTTGAAAATTTGTGATTTTTGAAGAGGAATTTCTTTAAAGCACAAAGTATATATACTAAACTCTATTGTTACATTTTATTGTGGATTTAATTTGTGATATGGATTGTGTTGTTTGAATGAATTAAAATGAAAAAATATTGTTATTGAATATGTTTATTCTTAATGTGATAATGTTTTAGTATAGTAGATGTTTTTGAATAATAATTATTTGTAAATTTATGTGTCTATTTTAGTAATATGTTGTGATTAAAGAATATATATAACAATTTCGATAAAAATAAATAGTGTGATTATTTGTGTAAAAATAAAAATAAATAGTATATAATTTATAATAACGATAATTATAAATTATAATATTACGATTAAAACTATTATCTATATAATTAGTTAAATAACTAATATAATAAATTAGATATATTACTAAGTGTCAATTATAACGTATAACTATATAGTATATATAAAAATTCGTATTACTAAAATTATAATATAAATAAGTATTTATATTATATATTAACAATTATTAATATATAATTATTATAAATTTATAATTCCTAAAAATCTAATAGCTCAATAATAATAAATATTTTATCTAATAATATATAGTATAATGTTATTAGTATCAATCCCTAATAATTATTATCATGTAATGTATAGTATTAAAGAAGGATTAATAAGAAATAGATGAGTAAGTATAATAATAATAACTTATTTAATTATAAAAATTATTATAATAATTATAATAATTTTGGCAATAAGTCCAATAATTATATAATAACTGATAACAATTAAGTGTTATCAATATAACGTATAACTAGTAATTATAATCTAATTTATAATATATATATTATATTAAATACGAAATAAATAAGTAAAAATTGTTATTTTATGCTATATAATAACAAATAAAATATAAGTGTTGTCAGTAACTTATAATAGTAATTATAAGATATTTTATAGTAGTGTTATATATTATATAGCTGATAATAAGTATAATGGCTCATTAGGAATTATATAAGTCTAGAAATAATTTCTAAGTGTTATCAATCATTAATATTATAAATATTATTAGTACATCGGGATAATTCAAACAATGTGCGCTAATTTATTTGTAGACTTTTTTGTTAGATATTGTATAACATTGCATAAATAACCTTAGACCCGTTTGGGAATTAGTGTACATTTAGGTGTATATTAATTCCTGAATTAATTTCCAGTGTGGACAGTTTGAGATTATATTATCTGTATTGCACATAAACGTTATTCCTACTTTGAACGTTTAGTATGAAGTTTCGGTGTCTTCCTCATTTGTTCTTCGGGTATACTGTTCTTAGGGTCATAATCCCTATATGTGAACATGTATACTTGGAGAACTATGGAGAAGTGCTGCCGAAATTTTTACTAACGTTCAAAGTAGTAGAGTGACATATATTGTGCAATATGGAGAATATAATCTCGAATGGGATAGGACCAACTACCTTGAGAAAGAGTACTTTGAACATGATGTATCATGACATGCATGTGTATTTAACTCTTATACATGTTACTAAAAAATTAGATGTTTTTAGAAATGGATAAAAGTTGGATGCGTCTACGCGGACGACTTGGAAAAGATTACATACCCTATGCGCGTGGAGTAAGGGTCTTCATTGATTTTGCAAAGGCCTCTGCTGATAGTCGTGGTTACATTAAGTGTCCATGTCGAGGTTGTAAAAATTTGTGTGCGATAGGATTGGATGAAGCTGAAAGTCATATATTTGTGAACGGTATGGATTTGGGGTATACTCGATGGGTATTGCATGGTGAGCCGTATGCAGAATCAGCAAATGACTTATTCAGTCAGCGGAAAAATTTGCGGCACGTGGATGATGATTATGAGCGAGATGAGATGGCGGAGATGTTGAGTGACATTGGAGCTGGGAAGTTTATGGATGAGGTTGACGACAATGGCTCAAGTGGGCGACGGAATGATTCAGATAATTTTTCAGAAATGTGAGAAGATGCAAAGCGCGAGCTTTATCCAGGCTGTACAAAATATTCTAAAATGTCGTTTGTTGTGCGGTTGCTTCACATAAAGTCATTGTGTGGAATGTCAACGAAAGCAATTAACATGGTATTAGACTTATTTAACGAAGTGCTTCCCGAAGGATCTGCATTGCCGAAGAACTTTTATGAAGCGAAATAGTTGAGAAAGGGATTAGGGTTTGAGTAAAAGTCCATACATGCGTGCAAGAATGATTGTGTTTTATTTTGGAATGAGAACGAGGAGAAACAAGCATGTCCTGTATGCGGAGAGTCGAGGTGGAAGGATAAGAAAAGCATGCCGGTTAAAGTATTGCGATATTTCCCATTGAAATCCCAGTTGCAAAGATTATACATGTGTAAGAAAATAGCTCACGATATGAAGTGGCACAAAGAGAAAAGAGTCCAAAATGATGGATTTATGAGGCACCCTGCTGACTCACTTGCGTGGCAATCTTTCAATAATCAGTATCCAGAGTTTGGGATAGAAGCAAGGAACGTGCGCCTCGGACTCACAACTGATGGATTCAACCCTTTTGGAAATATGAGTACAAGTTATAGCACTTGGCCTGTAGTGTTGATTCCGTACAATCTTCCACCATGGAGGTGCATGAAGGTGCCCAACTTTTTGTTAACTTTGCTTATCCCCAGCCCGAGATCACCTGGGAATGACATTGACGTATATTTACAGCTGTTTATTGAAGAGTTGAAAGAGTTATGGGAAGCAAGCGTCAGAACTTATGATGCATCCACATCAACAACTTTTCAGATGCATGCTGCGGTAATGTGGACGATAAATGACTTTCCGGCATATGAGAATCTTTCCGGCTGGAGTACTAAAGGAAAGTTAGCATGTCCGATGTGTAATAAAGAAACTACTAGTGAGTGGTTAAAATATTCTCAAAAGTTGTGTTTCATGGGTCATCGACGTTATCTGCCAACAAATCATGCATGGAGAACAGAATCTGCTAAGTTTGATGGACGAGTAGAAGATAGAATTGCACCAAATGAGTTGTCTGGGGAAGAGATCCTGGAACAATTGGTACATGTGGCAGCGAACAATTTTGGCAAAGGTCAGGGAAAGAACAAGAGAAAACGAGGCGTAGCAGAACTGAATTCGACAAAGTGTAGTATTTTTTTGAGTTGCCGTATTGGTCGTCCTGCATGTTGCGACATAGTTTGGATGTAATGCATATTGAGAAGAATATTTGTGATAATATACTGGGTACATTGATGAGCATCAATAAAAAAATGAAAGATACGATTAAGACAAGGAAAGATCTTGAGAGAATGGGAATTAAACATAATTTGCATTTACGAGTGGAAGGTGAGAGGGTGGTCATGCCGCATGCATGTTTTACAATGACAAGGGAGGAGAGGATGGACTTCTGCAAATGGTTGCAAGGTGTGAAGTTGCCAAATGGTTATGCTTCAAATATCAATAGATGCGTAAGCCATGATGACTGGAAAATTGGCGGATTGAAAAGTCATGACTGTCACCTATTTTTGCAGAAGTTATTATTGGTGGGAATTCGTGGGAAGCTAACATTTGCTGTACGTGTTGCCATAACGGAACTGTGTTTGTTTTTTAAGGATTTGTGTGCTCGGGTAGTGAATCGAGATATGCTGCAGAAACTGGAAGAAGACATTGCTACTATACTATGTAAATTTGAGCAAATCTTTCCACCGTCATTTTTTGATGTCATGGTCCATTTAGCAATACATTTACCCCGGGAGATCATGTTGGGTGGACCGGTGTAGTTCCGTTGGATGTATCCAGTTGAAAGATATTTAGGTCGACTGAAACGTACTGTTGGGAATAAAGCCAGAGTTGAGGGTTCAATAGTAGAGGCCTATATACACGATGAATGGTTAACATTTTGCTCGTTATATCTTCGTGGTGTTGAGACACGATTTATTCGTCAAGAACGAAATGATGATCTTGCTGCTCTGCCTCCTTGTGAGCTATCAGTGTTTTTTCAGAATGTACGACCTTTGGGTGCACAAACGGGTTACGATTTACTTGATACAGAGTTGGATAAAGTTCGGTGGTATGTGCTAAATAATTGTCAGGAGATTGATCACTATCTCAGGTATGTCGTTGTACAAGGTTTAAATAATTCTAAAGATAATGAGGTTAACTTTAACTTTTGTTATGTAAAATAATATGATAAATTATACTATACAGTGAGCACATGGACAAACTTAAGATGGAAGGTGTCGAGGATATAGTGGCAAGACACGAGTCAGAATTTTCTGGATGGTTTGAACAACGTGTATGAACTAAACTTTATAATATATGTTACATGATGAAAGTTTTAACTATAGCTAATATTTAATAAATGATATTATTTAAATTTTTAGATATTGGAACAACGTGCTCGTGATCCTGGATCAGTCTCTTTTGAATTGTATGCATTGGCCCGTGGTCCATCAAACAGAGCACTTCGATACACTGCATGCACAGTTCGAGGTTATAGATTCCATACTCTAGACCGTGAACGTAATAGAAAAAATAAAAACTGTGGTGTCTTGGTCGAGGGGAGTCATGGAATAGATGATATTGATTATTATGGTGTCATTCTTGATATTATCGGATTGAAATATCTGGGTGGATCTATAACATATGTCTTTAAATGTGGTTGGTGGGATCTAGGCAGTGGTTGGAATTCGATATATAGGGATAATCATTTTACGAGTGTCAATACTGCATCTAAATGGTACGAAGATGATCCATTCGTACTGGCTTGTCAAGCTACTCAAATCTATTACTTGATTGATCCAATGAAAAGTGCTGATGAAGATATTGGAGAGATAACTTGGCGAGTTGTACAAAAATTTGTCCCTCGAAATATATATGAAGTAGGAACTAGTGCAGATTACGATAACAGTGGAGATGAAGATGACACTCAAAATGTAGAGGCCTACCAGGAAGATGGAGGAGGGGGTATTAACTTATTTGTTGACCTCGGTACACTCGAGTTGCTCCCCTTATGTAGAGATAACGTCCCACTCATCCATCTCAACCCGTCTTCATTAAATTATCATTCAATTGAAGAAAGTGAGAAAAGTACAGAAGAAGAGTCAGAAGAAGAAGTCGAACAAGAATCCAGGGGGGAAGTGGATAAGGATGACGAAGAAGAGCTTGATGATGATGACGAAGATGTTATACAGAGAGATTCTGAAACAAACATGGAAAATACATCCGAAGATGAAGACTAAAAGTACTAAAAAGTTTATTCATATACAGCCATTATAGAATTTTATAATAAATATAAATTTATTCTAATTATATTTTTTTGTCATATATAATCATTTCCAAGTATGCCGCCAAAAAGACAAAGGAGAAATGTGCCTCCTCCACCGAGTCCAAGTCCTAAACCCATTGAGGACTGCCCACCTGAGGAGTCCTTTCCCGAAGATGAAGTTAACATTACAGAGAACGATGCACAGTCGACACCTACCGGTAAGGAATGTTTACGTTAATACTATATATAATTAATACTTTTGTTTCAATAAATAATATATATAACCTTCAAAATTATACTATCATCTATTAGTTGATGCATCTGCTCTCCGCGGTCATGGCTATACACGCGGTATCTCACTTGAGAAAAATCGAAGGCATGGTAAACTGAAAATCACAATTCCTGATAATTCCACTGGAGAAGTGAATGATAGTGCAGTAGCGCTTTCCTCCTATATTGGCACAGTAGTTCGAGCTTACGCTCCATTTTATGTGCGCTCCTGGAGAGATGTGCCGAATGAGATTAAGGAACATATTCGGAGTCGTGTGCTGGTGAGTTTACTTATTATATCATTTTTTTCACCTACATAAGTTTATCATATTTTTAACGTAATTAATTTATAATTAGGATGAATTTGACCTTGACTTTGGTCGTAGCGAGGATTTGAGAACTGTGAATGAGTTAATGGCTACACTATTCCGACGTCACAAGGGACGATGTCACGACCATTTCAAGAAATTTGAGACGTTTGAAGAGGCTGCACAGTGCCCTTTCCAGCATATGAAATTAGACGACTGGATAAAGTGTTGTGATCTTTTTGCCTCTCCAGAATATCAGGTATTCTAGATTTATTTTCTATAATTATTTACATTTATATTTGTTGTTTATGTTATATGTATGTACATATATTACAATTAACAGTGGGAATTATTTTTGTAGCACTTAAGTTCTACAAATGCAAATAATAGATCGGCTCTGACTATTCACCATCGTGCTGGTTCAAGATCATTCCATCGTCTTGCTGAAAAAATGGTAATTAATAAACGTAATAATTCATATTTTTTCTTATTATTCTTTTATATAAGTACTAACACTGTCTTTTTCAAATTGCTAATGTCGTTTTCTTAGAAACGTGATGATCCTGAAAACCTTTCCCTCGTTCATGTCTATGCTGCTGCTCACACTAATGAGCATAGTGAGTGGATGGATCCTGCAGCTGCAATTAAATTATGTAAGCGGTGTTCCTTTTGTTAAATAAATTATGTAACATGTGATTAAATTATTTTTTATTTGTATTTCTTTTAATATGTTACTTATTGTGTGTTTTGATCTTTCAAACTGCAGGGAAAAATGATGGAGATGCAGTCAGCTTCTGGGGAATCCTCTCCTAGTGACTTGGACATTTTTACACAGGTGCTTGGGCCCAACTCAAGTATGACAAGAGGTTTGGGACGATCTTTCAAGCATTCCGGTTCATCTTCCTCAACTTCATCGACATCACAAATTAATAATCTTACTAAAGATTTAGAAGCTGCACGACGCGAGAATGAGTATATGAGGTCTAGACAGCAAGAGTTGGAGTCCTTCTTAGAGCGACAGTCTCATTTAGAGACGCGTTTGCAGGACCAACAAAGAGATCAGGAGGAAAGAATCCGTAGTGAGGTCCAAGAGCAAGTGCAGCGGGAGATGATGCTGCAAATGGAGCGTGTTATGTCATTGCAACAGAATCGTGCTGGGCGAGGAAAGAAAAAGAAATAAATTTTATTTGTATATTACGTTTTTAACATCTAATTTGAAAACAGTTTCAAACAATGTTGGTTGTGAAATATGTACTGTAATATGAAACAATTGGTTTGTTTATTAAGTGGATGAGTTTAGCATTTCTGATATGTACGTTCGAATGTAAATAAAATACGTTTCAATAGTATTACACGTTCTAAAATACGTTCGAACGTAACTATACAACAAAACGTTCGAACGTTTAAATCAAGTTAAAAAAACGTTCAAATGTCAAAAAAGTTTAACGTTTCAAACATCCGAACATACAATTTCGTTCGAACTCTACTCTCTTAACATTCGAATTAACGTCCGAACGTTATGATACAAACGTTTGGACATTATTTCATTTTCGTTGGATTCAAAATTCGAACGTAATGTTGGCACGTATAAACGTTCGAACGTTTACATTATACGATCGAATTATAATCAACAAACGTTACCTTTTCTCGTTCGGATGTCAGCTCGTCTTTTTTACGTTCGAACCTAATATTTTACGTTCGAACGTAATTTTCTATGACAGATTCTAACCGTCACAGAAAATGATACGTTCGAACGTTATTTCAAACGGCACATCCCCAACCGTCACTAAAAATATTTTTAGTAACACTTGTACAATAAATTGTCACTAAATGTAATCCGTGACGCACATTACGTGACAGTGGTGGTGACGGTCAGAAACCGTCACCAAATGTATTTCGTGACGTTTTTTCCATTTCTTGTGACATTTTTATCTGTCACTAAAACCTATTTTTGTTGTAGTGTTAAGAGTTGAATAAATTTTTTTAAGATTTAAAAAAATTGAATTATTTATTATATTTTATAAGAAAATTTAAGAAAATTATAATAATTATGAGATGAGATAGATTAAATGCTCTTATATTCAAACTTAGCTTACTTAGAGGATTTGGCAATTTATTAGTGAGACTTTGTATGTAGAGATAGCACTGCAGGTAGAGGTGTAATCGGTCAAGTTTTGGACAAAATTTAAGACTAAATCGGGATGCACAGATTTTGTATTTTTTAAAATTGATTACACATCAGTTAGCCTCCTAAACCGGTACTTTAGTTTTACCGATTTCCGGTCTAGTTCGGTTCGGTTTTTTGATTTTATGTACTATATTATAGTACATAAAATTTTAGTGATAATATATTATAGTATATTATAATGTATATTATAATTATTTTATAGATTATAGTAATATATTATAGTATATTATAATCTATAGTGATATAATATTAGCATAACTGTTAATATGTACTATATAATATTAATATAACTAATTGAGCTTTGCTATTCATAAGTCCCATACACCACACACCACACAATTTTTTATTTTTTTATTTTTTGAAAATTTTTTTGAATTTTTTTTAGTTTTATTCTTCTTAAAATAATTGAATTCGTCTATTCAACATCCATGTACTACACATTTGATAAGAGAATAAAATTAAAAAAATAATAAAAAGAGGGGTGTGTAGTGTATGAGGCTTATGAATAGAATTTTTCTAACTATTAATACAATAAACAAAATGATATAAGATTTTAAAATTTAATATTATATCAATTAATAATTTATCATATAATACAAAACTATTTTATATATAATTATATATTATATATAAAAGTTATATACAATAGAAAAAATTAAAATATATATAAACGAGTCCGGTCCAGTTTTTAAAAAAGAAAAATCAGAACTGGACCGATTTTGATCAATTTTAAGAAAAAAAAAAGACCGGTACCTGATTGAATCAAACTCGGGGCCGGACCAAGCCCACTTATATATTTAGTTCGGTCCAGTCCAGTTTACCGATTCACTAGTTTTTTTTACACCCTTAATTGCAAGTCTTAACTGATTATTTTATCACGTTTAGTTATTAATAGTGAAATGATCACGTTAATATTAATTTCAATTAAAATATTTATAAAATATTTAATAATTAAATATCCAATATTATATATATAATAATAATAAAAAATAACTACCTAAATTATGATCAGTATGTTACATGGCATGATGTACGCAAGAGAAAGGAGAGTAAATTTTGCTCAAGTCTTGATTACATAGACTAGTATTCGCCTTAGTGCTAGTATATGTTGTAGCTATCTTGTGCCTTCCGTTAAGATGTACAGAACTAAGTTTGGCGACTATTTGTAATCAATCCACCAGGCGACTAAACTTACGTATTCTGGATTATGTCATATTTTGAGGTTTTAATGAAGGGCAAGAAGCCTCTCTTCTGGAAAGTTTGACATTTTGGCACTTAAAACGTTAATATTTTCACCACAACGTGTTCTACTTAAATTTGACTACAATTACATAAATTAAACATCTTACATGTGTGCTTCTCTCTAAAAAATCACAAGCCTACTTCAATTCTCTCTTGGTTGTAACCGATTGGTCAGGATCCTTAAAACAAGGGATCTTCACCTAGATTTTCACGAGGAACACGATGCCAAAGTTATGGAACTAATATGAGGGCATAAGTCAAAGCATGCTTGGATGGTGTGAAGCTGTACTTGAAATTGAAGTGGCAAGTTTTTGGTATTCTAATTGTTGACACACTACTGCCTCTAGAAAATTTTTTGGTAGTCTAATTGTTGACAGACTAGGTTTACCATTATTGTATTGTTGATTTTGTTGCCCAGATGACTAACACAAGAGGGGGGGTGAATTGAGTTGTATTTAAAAAAATAACAATTATAAATCAAATACACAATATAAAATATAAACAAAATATGAAACAGCAATAAATGTAAAGAGTAAGGGTAAGAGAGAAGCAAACTCAGTATGTTAACGAGGTTCGGCCCCACTGCCTACGTCCTCGCCTCAAGCTACCCCTTGAGGATCCCCGAATTCACTATTCAACCTCCTTCAGGTGGAGATAGAAACCTATTACACTTTTGAACAACACCGTTACAAAGGATCCGTGTAGAACACCCTCTACACTTGCAATCACCTTACACGTGGTGATTCAACGATTCCCTGTGTAGAACACTTTCTACACGCACAAGGGTTGTACACACCCTTTTACTGATACAAGAATTGATAGTGGGTAGGATATCAGAAAACACTCCTCAATGAGTGAAATAAGAACAATACAAGCACAAACTATATCTCTCAAAATGAATAAGGGTTAAGGCTCAATGCTTAGAGAAGAGAGAATGAAAGCTTTGAATGAGAGTTGTATGCTCTTGGTGTTGTGAATGTGAAGCTCTCAAATGATCTATTTATAGGCATATGAGACTTCATATTCAAATTTAAAAAGATTCACATGTCAAAAACATCATCATTCATTTTTCAAAAATTTCAAACCTAATCTTTTTACTTTTTGCATATGACAAAAGGAGCACACTTTGCTTTTCAAAAATTTCAAACCTAATTTTTTACTTTTTGCATATGACAAAAGGAGCACACTTTACTTTTCAAAATATTCAAACAAAGGCATCTTCCTTTTGCATAAGTCAAGAAAAGCATCAATCACTTTTGAAAATATTCAAATAAAACATGCACATGTGAAAGATGACAATCAATCATCTTTAATATTTTCAAAGTTCAAACCTTTAATCATGGCATGCACATGTGAAAGATGACAATCAATTATCTTTCAAAATTTTCAAATTTAATTTTCAAAATATTCATGCACATGTGGAAAATGTATTTTAATGCTTTATGATAAAATATTAATTTTTGAGCCTTAATCCTAATTTCGAATTTTAAGAGATTTACAACATTTCTCTATGACTTTAATGTGAACTTGTTTCCTTCTTGCTCATGCTTGGTTCCTTGATGTGCTTGACTCCATTGTGTGGACAAATTGAGCTTGAGACTCCTTCATTCTTTGAATTCATTTGTTATCATCAAAATCCATGTGTAAATATATAATTACACAAAACTTGAAACCTTAGGTTCAACAATCTCCCCCTTTTTGATGATGACAAATACTTGATAGAACCTGAAGCCTGTATTAATACTTAAGCTCCCCCTGAGAATGTGCGTTAGTTTTTCAAGCAAAAATATAAATATAATTCCAAGCATATATAACAAGTTTAGCAATTTAAACAATGTTAATGTTCTAGTCTAAAACTTCTCCCCCTTTTGGCATCATTAAAAAGGATCGGCAGCAAGTAAATAGACTGAAGAAAACGGTGCGTTAAAATACACTGTAGATAGTTGAAAAAGAGAATAATTGGATCCGTCCGTGACCCGACAAGTGTGGCTGGAGATTTGAAAAAATCGCCTGATGTTGTTGACAAACGAGATTGAAGGCTCCGAGTTTCTAAAAAATGTCATTTTCACCGAACGGAAAAAAAACATTACTCTTTGACTTGGATGATAGCTCGTCTTGTTCTTTATGCTATCTCTATAAAAGCAGTCTTAAAGTTCATCCAATCCGCATCAAGTTTTCTTCTTATCTCTATAACTCATCTGCATTCTTTCTACATTCTCGCTTTAAGTTTTTTAATTCTTCTCTCCATGGCTCATTCTTCTAACATTCCTCTAGATGCATCCATGAGGTATTCTACACCTCAATCTCCTGTCCTTTCTGCAGCTACCATTGGTGCCATGTTGCAGCAAGAAAATAATAGTATGGCTAATAAGTCAGACTCCGATGCTATCTACGACTTGGTGAGTCTCGGAACTCGCTACTCATCCTCTATTGTTGCTTTTTCCCAGCGGGTTCAAGCCAAAAACCATGAGGTTGAAAAGCTTAAGGAACAAATTGTTGTACTTCAACGAATTGTTCAAGAGTCTCACACAAGGGAAGGAATCCTTCGGCAGAAGAATAAAAAGTTGAAATCTCTATTGGATTCTTCATTCCGCTTGCCAGTTCCCATGAATAGGGATGACATGATATTGTATGAAGAGAATGAGCGTCTCAAACATGAGGCTAAGAACCTCAAGTTTATGTAAAAGTATTTAAGAAAAATCTATCTATTTTTATGAATTTTGATCTGTCTTTTAAGAGATATTCATAATATGCATCATACCTATTTCTCTTCTAATCATAGATAATCTATCTTCTGGTAAAGGTTTTGTGAATATATCTGCTAACTGATCGTGTGTGTTTGTGAACTCTAGTACTATATCGCCTTTTTGCACATGATCTCGAAGAAAATGATATCTTATTTCAATATGTTTAGTTCTAGAATGTTGTATTGGGTTCTTTGAAAGATTTATAGCACTTGTATTATCACATTTGATTGGAATGTGATTATACATGAGTTTAAAATCTTCAAGTTGTTGCTTCATGTAAAGAACTTGAGCACAACAACTACCCGCAGCAACATATTCTGCCTCAGCAGTAGATAATGCAACAGAATTTTGTTTTTTACTAAACCAGGAAACTAATGCATGACCTAAGAAGTGACATGCTCCACTAGTACTTTTTCGATCTATTTTACAACCAGCATAATCTGCATCTGTGTAGCTGATTAGATCGAAAGATGTGTGTTTAGGGTACCATAACCCTAGGTTAATTGTACCACTAAGATATCTAAGAATGCGCTTAACTGCAATTAAATGAGATTCTTTTGGAGATGATTGAAAACGTGCACATAGACACACACTGAACATAATATCTGGTCTACTGGCTGTCAAATATAATAAGCTACCAATCATACCTCGATATACTTTCGAGTCAACTGTCTTACCGGATTCATCTTTATCAAGTTTAGTAGATGGGCTCATTGGTGTTCCAGTTTCCTTAGCACCTTCCATCCCAAACTTCTTCAGCAATTCCTTAATATATTTTGATTGATTGATGAATGTCCCACTTTTTACTTGCTTAATTTGCAATCCGAGAAAGAATGTAAGTTCTCCCATCATGCTCATTTCAAATTCATCCTGCATAGTCTTAGCAAAAACTTGACACATATTTTCATTAGTAGCACCGAATATTATATCATCAACATAAATCTGAACCAAAAGAATATCATCATTTTCGTATTTAATGAAAAGAGTTGTGTCGATTTTTCCTCTTGAGAAACCTTTTTTAATCAAGAAACCACTGAGTCTCTCGTACCACGCTCTAGGAGCTTGTTTGAGTCCATATAGTGCTTTTGTGAGTTTGAAAACATGATTTGGAGAAATATGATTTTCAAAACCTGGAGGTTGCTCAACATATACCTCTTCATTTATAAAACCATTTAAGAAAGCACTTTTAACATCCATTTGAAAAAGTTTGAAATCTTTATAACAAGCATATGCAAGTAGCATTCGAATAGCTTCTAATCTTGCGACTGGTGCATATGTCTCATCATAATCAATTCCTTCTTCTTGATTGTAACCTTGGGCTACAAGTCGAGCCTTATTTCTAGTAATGACTCCGGACTCATCTTTCTTGTTTCTAAAAACCCATTTTGTTCCAATAATAGTATGATTTTTGGGTTTAGGAACAAGTGTCCAAACATCATTTCTTTCAAATTGATTAAGCTCTTCTTGCATAGCTAGAATCCAAGATTCATCAAGAAGTGCTTCATCAATATTTTTAGGTTCAATCTGAGATAAAAAAGCAGTATGATTGCAAATATTTCTAAGAGATGATCGAGTGCTTACACCTTGTGAAGGTTCTCCCAGAATTTGTTCCACTGGATGATCTTTCACAAATTTCCACTGTTTGGTTGCATCTCGTATTAAATTTTGATGATCTTTCCTGATGTCTCCATGTTGGACTTCCTCTATTGTGTTCTCTTTGTTGAGATTGAGACTTTCTGTATTATTTATACCTCCTGTTTCTTCATCAATGGATTTCTTGGAGAGTAGAGAATTAGATTCATCAAATACTACATGCATAGATTCTTGTACAGTTAAAGTCTTTTTATTGAATACTCTATAAGCTTTACTATTTGTAGAATACCCGAGAAAAATACCTTCATCCGATTTTGCATCAAATTTGCCTAAATTATCCCTGTCATTCAAAATAAAACATTTGCATCCAAATACATGAAAGTAACCAATGTTGGGCTTTTTCTCATTCCAAAGCTCATAGGGGGTTTTATCTAATTTAGACCTTAACATAACTCTATTTATAACATAACATGCAGTACTTACCGCTTCGGCCCAAAAATAACTAGGCAAGTTGTTCTCATTAAGAATTGTTCTTGCCATCTCTTGAAGAGATCTATTTTTCCTCTCTACTACCCCATTTTGTTGAGGAGTTCGAGGAGCAGAAAAATTATGCACAAAACCATTTTCATCACAAAATGTTTCAATATTTTTATTAACAAACTCTTTTCCCCTATCACTTCGGATACTTGAAATAGTATAGCCCTTTTCATTTTGAATTCTCTTGCATAACTTGGTAAAAGCATTATGTGCCTCATCTTTATGAGCAAGAAAGATGACCCAAGTATATCTAGAGAAATCATCAACAATAACAAAAGCATAATATTTTCCTCCTAGACTTGCAACTCTATTTGGTCCAAAAAGATCCATGTGTATCAGTTGCAGTGGTCTAGTAGTGGAAATATATTTCTTGGTTTTAAAAGAAGTTTTTGTTTGTTTACCAAATTGGCATGCATCACAAATTTTGTCTTTAAGAAAATTTGCCTTTGGTAAACCTCTCACAAGATCATTTTTTGAAAGTTTGGAAATAAGTTCCATGTTGGCATGACCTAGTCTTCTATGCCATAACCAATTAGTTTCATTTTGTACTGAAAAACAAATAGCATCTTGTGAGGTAATTTCTTCAAAATCGATTGTATAAACATTATTACTTCTAAAGGCAGTAAAACAAATGTTATAATCATGATCATTCAAAATAATGCACTTATCCATTTTGAAAGTAACTGTAAATCCTTTATCACATAATTGACTTATACTCAAAAGATTATGTTTTAGACCTTCAACAAGTAGAACATCTTCAATTATGAGAGAAGATTTATTACCAATTTTACCTATTCCCACGATCTTCCCTTTCGAGTTGTCTCCAAATGTCACGTGTCCTTCTTCTTTAGATCTAAGATCAAAGAACTTAGTCTTGTCTCCCGTCATGTGTCTTGAACATCCACTATCTAAAAACCATTTGTTTTTGCTTGTAGAGGACTTCATGCATACCTATAAAAACAATTAAAATGATTTTTCTTGGTACCCAAGTTCTTTGGGTCCTTTATTTATTAGTATTAGAAGAAACAAGATTTTTAGGTACCCATATGGCCCTAATAGTCATTGTATGTTTTCTTCTAATAGGACAAGTATGATAATTATGACCATTTCTATTACAAAAATTACAAATAGCATGTGACATATATGAAAATCTTGAATGATTATAATAGTATCCTTTTTTGACAAACTTATTATGAAAAGAATTTTGAATATTAGACTTTGATGTAGAAGGATTATCAAAGAAGTTTTTATAAGGTTTGAACTTTTGTTTTGGCATATATCCCAAGCCTGCCTTGTCAAAAACACATCTTTGACTACCAAGAAGTTTTTCAAAATTTCTTTTTCCATTCGTAAAGTTTTCAACAATATTTTCTAAATCAGTTTTCTTTTTCTTCAACTCAAGATTTTCGTCTTTCAAAACAATATTTTCTTTTCTTAAAATATCAATTTCGTTTGTTAAAGAAGAATTTTTCTTTTTCAAAGCAGTATATTTGATACCCAATTTTTCAAATTCTTCATATACCTCTTCTAAAACATTTTGCAATTCTTCATATGAAGGATTTTCAATATTATCAAAATTTGTTACCTCAATATCATCTTTAGCCATAAGACAGAGATTTGCTGATTCTTCATTGCTTGCTTCACTATCTGAGCTACTTGAATCATCATCCCATGTAGCTTTCATTGCTTTCTTGCCTTTGTTTCGATCTTTCTTTAGCAGGGGACAATCTGGCTTGATATGACCAGGCTTATTGCATTTATAACAAATTAAAGTATCATTTTTACCTGAATCTTTCTTGGAAAACTTTTTGAATGATTTCCTCGGAGGAGTTTTATTTTTCTTTAAGAATCTCTGAATTCTTCTTGTTATCATCGCAACTTCTTCATCTTTATCGTCATTTTCCTCATCTTCATCACTTTCACTTTCATGAGGAACAGCTTTAAGTGCCAAGCTCTTCTTTGGCTTTCCTTCTTCTTCTCCTCTTTTCAATGTGTACTCATGGGTGATAAGTGACCCGATGAGTTCATTCACTTCGAGCTTCTTGAGGTCTCTAGCTTCAAGAATCGCTGTCACTTTTGATTCCCAACGTTTTGGTAGAGAGTTGAGAATTTTTCTTACCATTTCCACTTTGGAATAAACTTTACCAAGAGCTGTCAAACTGTTTATGATGTTAGTAAAACGAGTGTGCATGCTAGAAATAGATTCATCATCATTCATCTTAAACATTTCATATTCATGAGTAAGAATATAAATTTTTGATTCCTTAACTTGAGAAGTTCCTTCATAAGTAACTTCCAAGTTATCCCAAATTTCTTTTGCCGTAGCACAAGTCATTACTCTATTAAACTCATTACCATTGAGAGCATTATATAATAAATTCATAGCAGTTAAATTCAAAGTATAAAGTCTATCGTCTTCACGATCAAACTCTTCTTCTTCCTTTTTGACCTTTACTCCACCAACCACTTTTGTTGGAATATAAGGTCCATTTACAATGCATTTCCAGATCTCTCGACCTTGAGCCTGAAGGAATATTCTCATTCTAACTTTCCAGAATGAATAATTGTCTCCACAAAAGAGTGGAGGCCGACTGCTAGATTGACCTTCACCAAATGAAGCTGCAATGTTAGCCATAAGATCTTAACTCAAAAGATAGTTAATCTTATAACAGAGCTTTAGCTCTGATACCAATTGTTGCCCAGATGACTAACACAAGAGGGGGGGTGAATTGAGTTGTATTTAAAAAAAAAAAAAAATTATAAATCAAATATACAATATCAAATATAAACAAAATACGAAATAGCAATAAATATAAAGAGTAAGGGTAAGAGAGAATCAAACTCAGTATGTTAACGAGGTTCGGCCCCACTGCCTACGTCCTCGCCTCAAGCTACCCCTTGAGGATCCCCGAATTCACTATTCAACCTCCTTCAGGTGGAGGTAAAAACCTATTACACCTTTGAACAACACCGCTACAAAGGATCCGTGTAGAACACCCTCTACACTTGCAATCACCTTACACGTGGTGATTCAACGATTCCCTGTGTAGAACACTTTCTACACGCACAAGGGTTGTACACACCCTTTTACTGATACAAGAATTGATAGTGGGTAGAATATCAGAAAACACTCCTCAATGAGTGAAATAAGAACAATACAGCACAACCTATATCTCTCAAAATGAAAAAGGATTAAGGCTCAATGCTTAGAGAAGAGAGAATGAAAGCTTTGAATGAGAGTTGTATGCTCTTGGTGTTGTGAATGTGAAGCTCTCAAATGATCTATTTATAGGCATATGAGACTTCATATTCAAATTTAAAAAGATTCACATGTCAAAGACATCATCATTCATTTTTCAAAAATTTCAAACCTAATCTTTTTACTTTTTGCATGTGACAAAATGAGCACACTTTACTTTTCAAAAAATTCAAACCTAATCTTTTACTTTTTGCATATGACAAAAGGAGCACACTTTACTTTTCAAAATTTTCAAACAAAGGCATCTTCCTTTTGCATAAGTCAAGAAAAGCATCAATCACTTTTGAAAATATTCAAATAAAACATGCACATGTGAAAGATGACAATCAATCATCTTTAATATTTTCAAAGTTCAAACCTTTAATCATGGCATGCACATGTGAAAGATGACAATCAATTATCTTTCAAAATTTTCAAATTTAATTTTCAAAATATTCATGCACATGTGAAAAATGTATTTTAATGTTTTATGATAAAATATTAATTTTTGAGCCTTAATCCTAATTTCGAATTTTAAGAGATTTACAACATTACTCTTTGATTTTAATGTGAACTTGTTTCCTTCTTGCTCATGCTTGGTTCTTTGATGTGCTTCACTCCATTGTGTAGATGACTTGAGCTTGAAACTCCTTTATTCTTTAAATTCATTTGTTATCATCAAAATCCATGTGTAGATTTATAATCACATGAAACTTGAAACCTTGGGTTCAATAGATTTAGTTTGTTATCATGGTATTCATCTGCTATAAGTGAGCGTATATCAATAATATTAAGGCTTTGTCCTTTTTTTTTTTTGAAAAAAAAATGTGCCATGATTTTGTGTGGCCCCATATATGTTTTTCTTCAACACTCAATTTACTCATAGGTGTGATAGCTCCAAACTCCTATTACGGCTTGATAAGCTTGAAGGACGGGGACATGCAACACAAGATTACATACCTTTGTTTGTGATATTTAAAATGCAATGCACGTAGTATGCTTCTAACAATATGCAATAAATGCAGCAGATAATTTTGTTTTGAACAATAAATATTGTACCAGAATGCTAATCCCAAAACATAAACAAAGGTCACATCATTCATCCAGCTAGTCTGTAAACAAAATAGCATAGTATTGGAGACAGAACTCCATCGTTATAGAAAATAGAAATCTAATCTAAATGCCAAGCTGCTCGCGCAGCTTAGCTATCAACTTCAAAATAATATCCAAAAATTATAGGATCGACTCCATAAGCTCCACAAGGCTCCTCCTTGGTCTATTCGACATAGTCCAGTTAGAGGTGAGTCGTTCCACTATTTCCTAACACATCATCTACGATTCTGGGAGAATGGTAGTTAGGATTACTATAATAAGATTTTATAAATTCTCAGCAAGTATGCTACTAAGCTACCAACAGTATAATTAAGCATGCATGATAGTAAACATAACATGTATCTTGATGCACATGGGCTTGCTTATAAAAAACATAACTCTAATAAGCATGGCATGCTAGCTTGTGTAAGATAAACTTATACATGATGTCTTGTCTCATGGTTACCATGATATCTTGCCTCATGGGTCACCATGATGTCTTGTTTCATGGGGTTACGATGATGTAAACTTAACATTTCATATTTGAGTTAAAAGATATTTCATGACATGCTTACATGCTTCAAGACATGATGGTTGTAACTCGTGACAGATATTCATGATTGATATACATAGCAACATGGCCTGATGTTTGTGTGAAAATATCTACAAGTGTATAGAATCGTAACAAGTAGTAAAGTGTTGTAAAGACTACGGATATCAAATCCACAGAGATTTATTATGCTATTGAGTACTGAAATTTACTAAATTAATTGCTATTCCAAAATTTAAAGAATAGATTATCTAAATTAACTGAAGAAAAGAGCGTTATAATTAAGATTGTAAAGATAATAAGAATAGATCTAGAACATTTGATTTCACCTAGCAAATCCCACACAATTTATTCATCCTCATTATAAAATTTCAAATTTTAAAAGTTGATGATAAAAATCCCTTAACTATTCAATATCTTTTCTCGAATAATATTAAAAATATCTCCAACTAATAACTCCATATCTCTATGTGAATTTAACTAATTGGAGACTCATTATTAAGTTCTTTGGATTTTTCTTAAAAATCAGACTAATCACTGTAAAGTATCTCTACTTTCACTCACTAATGGTGCTTAATCCTAGAGCTCTCATCACAAATCACCTCTCGGTCTCATTGTGATTCAATAGATCAAACAATCATTAGCTAGAAAATTGCAAGCATTAAGAACAAGTAATAAACACTTAATCATGAAAATATTGAAAATAAAATAACTTAGAATATAAATTGTGTGTTTAATGCCAGACTACATCAAAGCTCTAGAAAGTAAAATTAATTCAAAATGAAACTGAAAAGAAAAATAATAAAACTAGTGTTCTTCATTGGAGTCGATTAATGAAGTATGTGGCTCTCTAGATCCGCCTCCTCCTTAGAAAAATAAAGAATAAAAACTAAACTAACAATTGGACTCCTGTTAATTGTCAAAAGCTCAGATTCTAAAAAAACTCTCAATTCATCCCATAAGCCAAGATTAAATAGCTATTAAAGTGGACAAAACGGAATAAGAGATTTATGGCTACAATCTAGCCTAAAGATCTGGAAAATAATTTCTAAAAATAAATATTAACAAAAGAGAAAAGTATCCCAAAAATAACAGGATTATCTAAAATGGAAGGTTTGGTGATATGTGGCTTGTTTTGTGGAGCTCGAGAGGGTCCTATCGGGTAAATGCCATGTGCGCTGAATATAACTGGTCTCCTCGTCCAATGAACGAGATGTAAAGTTCCTGATCAAGATGAAAGACTCCTGACTGGGATGATAGACCCCTCTCGCCAACCTACCGAGTGGTAAAGCTCCTCACGGGACAAGGCTCCTTGCCAAATCTTCTCGGCTCTCATCAGATCTCGTTGCCTCTTGTTGGTCTGGATCTGTCGTCCTTTCTTTTGCACCAAAATGTTCTCATTTTGTACTAAATCTTCTCATTCCTTCAAATCCAAGAAAATAAAGAAAAATATATAGAAATAAAATAAAATCAATAGAATTAAAGGAAACCTGACACTTTTCATAAATAAAAGAGAAAAAAAAATCACATAAAAATCACACTTATCAAATACCCCAAAACTTAAGCTTTGCTCACCCTTGAGCAAAGAAAAAGAGAAAAACTACATAAAATTTATTGCCTCAAAGATTGTCTAAAGTTTATAACTCAAAGGAATCATTCAACATTAATCAAGTCCAAAAGTTAATTCAAAACTCAATTCCACCGCATCATCCATCCTTATATTCATGCATACTGATCATTCTCACTTCATCATTGGCACCCCGGATGGTTTTATGCAAGCAAGTAAATAAATAATGGATCTCTAAAAGCTCCCCAGGCTTATTTTTCAAATTACTCTCCAGTAATAGAGAACAGAACTATCACCAAGGATCAATAGGTCTTTATTAAGCTTGTAATGTAAGGCTAGTGTGATGTCTACAAAGAAAAGGTAGGATATAAACGAAGCACATGAACTTAAGTTTGAACACCAACAAAACACATAGAGCATACTCACTTCTAACATAAACATCTCTTCTCAATCTTGTGCATCTCTCAACATACCTCTCTTTATCAAACTTCCAAAAATCTCTTTCTTTATCCCACTGTCCAGCAAGTTGGTTTTTTTTTTTTGAAAATAAAACAATTTTTTTTCAATGCTTTTGCAGATGACTCTCGTCGGCCTTGGTTTGTCGGTACACATAGTCACTTTGTTGACACCACCAAACTTATGATTGTGTTAATATGAGCTATGATACTCTTTACTTGCAGACCTTCTACCTCTATCGCTTTTCATGCTCTTTTGACTTTGTGTCTACTTAGTTCTCTTGAAAGGTAAGGAAATTAGTGTTTAAGCTCAAATAGGCTAAGGAATATGATGGTTTACAAGAAAGAAAAATATAAGGCCAAAATTTAATTCAATAAAGCTCAAAGGGGTGATGAGGGATAAAGAGAATATATAGGTAAGCTTGAAAGGCTCAATCAATCCAAATAATGCCTTAATCATTTCTCCAGTAATATTCTGTCCAGGATTTCACCTCGAGTGTAATCAAACAAGTTCTAGAGTTTGGTGAGACAATACAAATTAACAAAATTCACATAAAATTTCTCTAGGTATGCTAAAAAATTAATGATCATGATAAGCATTCATTGAATAATAAAGATCTCAAATTAAGCAAGATCAAGTAAAGTATTAACAAATCGACTCAAGCAAAAAGAATTTTTCCTAAGAATTATCATCAATTTCAATCAAATTCTTATCATAGGCTTTTTATTCATCAAACTATATTGTTGTTGTTGTTATTGTTGTTGTTGTTATTATTATTATTATTTCAAAATGAATTAAATAAATTAAATTTCCATACCCCAAACTTAAATATCACATTGTTCTCAATGGGAAAGATGAAGAAAAACTAAGGAAGAGAATAAGAGAAGGTAAGAGATGCTCCCCTGATTATTTTGTTTTGTTTTTTTGTTTTTCCATTGAATATTTTCCTTGAAGGTGCAACCATGTACCCCTTGGAGATCTCCCCGACTTCTTTGTTCCTACAAGATGAAAGCAAAAGAATAAGATTAAGAAAAAATAAAACTTAAACAGAAAAAATAAAAACTTGGTTTGCCTCCTAAAAGCCTTTTTTTTTTTTTTTTGAAGTTTATAGCTAGACATTATCCTCTCATCATTTATCACTGGCGAGATCGATGGAACGCTTTTCCAAGTTAAAGTCTCCATCCATATAGGGTTTTAATCTCTGTCAATTTACTATAAATGTTCCTTTTGTCTCGTGATGTACTTCAACCGTCCCATAGGGAAAGACACGGGCACCACAAACGATCCCGACCACTGAGAGTGTAGCTTTCCTAGGAAGATTTGAAATCTTGAGTTAAATAGTATAACTTTCTACGTGACTTCGAAATGCCTTCTCAGAATATACCTATTATGCCACCTTTTAGTTTTATCTTTGTAAATCTAAGCATTCTCATAAGCATCATTGCGGAACTCATCCATCTTGTTGATTTGCAATATTTTCTTCTCGCCAGCACTTGTAAATCAAAGTTTAGTGTCCTCGTTGCCCAATAGGCTTTGTGTTCTAGCTACACGGGTAGATGACATGCTTTTCCATAAATGAGCCGTTAAGACGACATCCCGATCGGTGCTTAGCGCTTCAAATTGATGATTGAAAAAATGCTTCCCGTTGTCACTGATTATGGCCCTTAGAGTGCCAAATTGGGAAAAAATGTTCTTCCGTAGGGAATTCACTACAACCCTCAAATCATTGGTTAGCAAGGCGACTGCTTTCACTCATCTAGAGACATAATCTACAGCCACCAAAATAAATTTATTAGAAAATGAGGATGGAAAAGGACCCATGAAATCTATACCCCAAACATCAAATAATTCAATCACTAAAATATTGTTTAAAGACATCTCATGTTTCCTTGAAATATTGCCAACTCTTTGACAATGATCACATAAATTAACAAAATTAAAAAAGTTTTTAAAAATAGTCAACCAATAAAAGCTACATTGTAGAACTTTTGCTACCATTTTTGCTCCACCAAAGTGGTCACCAACTTCTAATGAGTGGCAGTGTGTGAGTATGCTCTCCATCTCCTTGTTGGGTACACATCTCCTGATTATCTAGTCGGCACAATGTTGGTATAGAAAAGGTTCCTCCCAAAAATAATATTTCAAGTCGGAGAAGAACTTCTTCTTTTGTTGATATGTCATCTTGGCCAGTAAAATTCTTGACACCAAATAATTTACCATGTTGGCATACCATGGAACTACTTGTATAACCATCAATTGCTGATCCGGGAAGGTCTCATTAATTGGGAATTTCTCCTCACCAGTTGCCTCTTTAAGCTCAAGACGAGATAAGTGGTCAGCAACTACATTCTTGGTACCTTTCTTATTTTTTATTTCCAAATCGAACTCTTGTAAGAGCAAAATCCATCTTAGTAGTCTCGGTTTGGCATCCCTCTTTGCCAGCAAGTATTTCAGAATGGAGTGATTAGTGTAGACGACTACTTTCGACCCTATCAAATAAGAACAAATTTTGTCAAAGGCAAATATCACCGCTAATAAATTTTTCAGTAGTGGCATAATTAAGTTGGGCCCGCTTCTCTTAAAGTCCTACTTGCATAATAAATTAAATGAAGAATTTTATTTTTTCTCATCCCCAAAATAGCCCCAGTAGTAAAGTCACTAGCATCACATATTAATTCAAACGGTAAATTTCAATCTGGTGACACAATTATAGGTGCTGAAACTAATTTCTTTTTTCAAAGTTTTAGAAGCATGCAAGCATTCATTTGAAAATTCAAATCGAGTGTCTTTAATCAATAAAGTCGAGAAGCGAACACGACCCCGATTACGTAGAGGAGAGCCATAACAGCCAACCATGTGTGAGGACAAATGGGCTAGGGCAAAGAGAAATTCCCACCAGACTAGTTTGGTAAGAATTGGCAGGGTAACTGTTAGGGGATTTTTCCTTGAGCCTTGGGCGTAGAGTCTGAGCCCAATATTGTGAAAGGCCCAGGCCGACCGAGTGATCCATCGTCCTAGCCAATGAGTTCCTAGCGCCAAGCAGAGGTTGGTGGACAGCCTTGGATGTGCGAGAAGTCCACGCTTGCACGAAGGAGGGAGGAGCACGCCACCTCGTCGGAACTGAACCCTTGGCTAACCTTGAGGGGACAGGTGGGTGCAGATCGCGGGGAGCCCTTGATCCTCTGACAGGAGGAAAAGAAAGAGTTTGGCGACACACATCCCCTAGCAGAATGAGGTAGAGAGCCATACTATATTAAATACACCCTAGAAAGCCACACCTCATTAAATGAGCATGGTGGAATGAATTGTGGAGGGGACACCATACTCTGACACAGGGCATGAGCATCTGATCCTAGGGACCAAGTATAAAGGGGGTGACTCCCAGGTATCAGCTCTCTCTAGACACTCGAAATTCTTTATTGTCCTATTCTTTGCTACAAGAACACATTGATTTTGGTATCGAAGGCTCCCCTGTCACCACCACGTCTCCTGTCTCGCAGTGTTTTCTTTGTGTCCGTAGGCCCAAGGCTGAAGACCCGAGCTACTGAGAGCCTGGCCCAATAGTACCCTTCAAATTAAAAGAATTGTTAGCTACTTCCTTAATCACTAAGTAAAAAAAATAAAATTAAAAAAAGTTAAAATACTCTGGTGGTAATATTAAAGGGGCTAAATAGCATTTTTCATAATTTTTTTTTAAATAGACATTTTTGTGTATATTATATCATCGTTGCCCAAGTTTTCAGTTTTTCTATCATTATTCTTTTTTTGTCCAACCCTTAGGGAGTAAGAAAGGAATCATGGGTAACGAAAGACAGACAATAGCCACTAAAAAGATCATTTCCATAAGCCCCACCAACGCGTTAACTTCGTAAAGAAGGCTCAGAAAGTCCGAGTGCCCAATCGTTTTCCCAGATTTGGGACCCAATTAAGCAATAAAGGGTATGGAACGTGACATTAAACAACGTTTTCATTCGCGAACTTGGCAAACAAGTGTTATAAAGCTATTACATTCGTCAATAAATTAATGTTCCTTCCCTTTCAATGCAATCACATGCTGCCAGTTATCACTTAGAGTGAACTACTGGGTTCCTCAGCCTATGCCTGCGTCAGCTCGAGTACGGTACTTCGGCTGGGTATAGTTTGTTAACATTCATCTTTCGGCGCCTGAGACTGCTACCTCTTTGCTGATGTCATCCATATATAGTTTGCCCACGAGCCTTGGGTTTTTTCCACACCACCAATTCTACACTCAGTGCTTTCCTCTCAGGTCAGGCTCTCTCTCTTTCTCTCTACATTTCACTCCTTCCATTTCTCTTAGCAACACTTGTTCTTCCCCTCTCGTAGATAATGTATCATTAATGAAGCCTTTTGTCAGCCTGATGGTTTTGAGTACATATTTTCCTTTGAAATCTGAATGTTGTTGTTTTCAGATTGGCTTGAATTGTCCTTTTGGTTTTGGATTATGGCAGGTCGGCTCAATAGGCCTAAAATGAAATTTAAGTTAGCCATTCATAATTATAATATAATAAAATATAAATTATTATATGAAATATTTTTAAAATTCTCAATAAAATGAGATTTTATTTAAAATTATTAAATAAAGTTTTTTTGAATTTATATTGAAAACTATAACTTAAAATGAGGCTTCAATGCAAATTTAACACCTTAATTTAGCAAGATCTTAAAAAATTATTTAAAATATAAATAATTCATTGTATTAAATATTAAATTTAGTATTATGGGGCCTTGCACATATTTAAAAATAAAAAAGTCATTTCAAATTTTTTATAATGAAATGGTTTTTATTTTTTTTCAAAAAAAAGAAAAAAAGAAAAAAAGAAAAAACACCTCATTTTTAATTTTGGTGGTCTTACATATGGTGTGAACCTTAAGCAATAGCCTAAATGGCGTTACCATTGAGCCGGCCCTGGATTATGGTGTTTTTGGGATTTAGTTTCTTTCAAATGCAGTAATATGTATCTAATTGTCAACTACATGTGCTCTAGTTTTCTTAGTTGACTCTATTTGTGTGATACTCCATAGGATAAGTGTAGATGGTGTATGAGATCCCAAATTATCTGGGATGGAGAAGTTTTTGCTTTTTATAAGGTTCCAATAAGGCTCCAATTGTATCATTCACTAGTCATTTTAAAATATAAGCCACGTGGTTTGGGCTTTCCATTAGGGTATTATAGTTGGTATCAGAGACAAGTTTGAGATTCTACAAACTATAAATATATGATGTCTGTATTTTTGTGGGTTTTACGAAGTAACTTTCATATTAGAGGTGTATAAATTTGAGGACTATAAGATATGATTATGTGAATATTTAGGGGAGGTTTGGAGCCTAAAATGAGATACAAAATTCTCATATGATTTCATTGCATCTCATTTTATCTTGTTTCCAAATATAATTCAAATACAAAATATTCAAACTAATTATTAGAACTTTTTCAAATTTTGAAATAAAAAATAAAAAACAATTCTGACTTTTTCCAATCTAAAAAAAAAAAAAAATTATAAAACTATATTCTTACAATATTCTAACTTTATAATATTTTTTATTCAACTTTTTCTTTCTCCTTTTCCAAAATCTAAAAAATACTCAACTCAAACCATTTCACTATTATTCACAAACTATCTTACTACTATTTATAAAATTATTATCTCATCTCACTCCCCAAACCTCCCCTTAAGGTTTGAGATTCTGCAAACTTTATGATTGAGTTTTGGGAATATGAGGTTTAGGAATTTTGCATACTTAAAATATCATTTGGATGGGCTCTGAGGTTTTACATTTTGTGGATTTTAAGAAATGATTTTTAGGACATTTGGGATTTTAGATCTGGTAGGCTTACTTTGTGGACTATAGGAAATAATCTTTATAAAATTTAAGGTTTAAATTTTTGAGGTTTTAGATTTACAAATGTTAAGGATTAAATTCATAACTATTGAGGTTTAGATTTTAAAGACGCAAGGGAGTTTAAAGCGACGTCAGGTTTACGATTGTAGGTGGTGAGAAGAATTATACGAGTTGGTTAAAGATATGGTTAGAATGGGTAAAAAAAAAAGAAAAATTTTGAACTTGTTTTAAATTTTTAATTCGTATTTATATTTTTGTTTATACTTATATTTTGTTTTCTTTCCTTAGAGCAATTAACCAAGCTTAAGCTTACAGGATGTCATCGCATTGTCGAGTTCGAAACCTTGAGTATTTGAATGAAACCAACAATGAGAGAGCTGCACATTCGAGCAATTTAATCGTACACATCCTCCCACATTTGATGGAAGAGGCGATTCAAATGCAGGAGAGGATTGGATTCAAGACATGGAAGAGATATTTAGTGTCCTAGAGTGCACAGATTGGCAGAAAGTACGATTTGCAGCCTTTAAATTGACTGGAGAAGCTAAGAGGTGGTGGAATTATGAGAAAGCCATTAGGGAAGCTGAGGGGACAGGAGCAATTAGCTAGCCTCACTTTAAGCAAAATTTCTTTGACTGTTTCTTCCCTAAAGCAGACAGGGAAGCTAGAGCTCGAGAGTTCACCAATTTGGTGCAGGGGACCATGACCGTGCACCAGTATGCTACTAGATTTGTGGAATTATCATGCTTCACCTCATACTTGATTCTTGATGAGGAAAAGAAGGCTAGGAAGTTTGAGGAGGGTTTGAATCACAAGATATATGAATGGGTGATGGTCCTATAGATTCAGGGTTTTTCAGAGTTAGTGCATAAGGCGATGTTGGTTGAGCGGAATCTTAAGAGAAGTGCTGAGTTGCAAGAACAAAGAAAGAGAGCTACTCCACAAGGATTCGCTAGTATGGATCAAAGGCCATGGAAGAAGAGAAATGAGGGGAGTAGCTCAAGTCAGAGGCAAATACATGGAAATCAACCAATAACTTCTATACGTTTTGTAACCATGCACACATGGGAAGAGTGTAGAAGAGGTGTGGAGTCGTGTTTTCGATGTGGTAAGACTAGGCATTTCATTGGAGAATGCCCATTACTGTTTGAAGACAACAATAAGCAAAACCCACCTCCAGGACCTTGACAGACGATACAGGGAAACAATCAGCATAGAATAGGACCGTCTAGAGTGTGTGCCTTAACACCTGGAGATGTTGAGGATGACAAAACAATGCTATCACAGGTACTCTACTCCTTTTCTCCTTGAAAGCAATGGTTTTAGTTGAGTTGGGGTTAACCATTTTTTTTTCTTTTTTTATTTATGGAATTTTACTAAGTTTTATAGCTTAGAATATTGAAGTTGGGTTGAAGAGAATGTGCATGATTTTTCAAAGGATGACATAGACCACATAGTAATGCACAACGGTGCGTAGTCTATAATTACAAGCCTGGTAAGAATTGCGCGAATAGGCATTGAAAGATATTAGACCGAATAATTCATATCCATGAGACCCTAGCCTTAGGTGTTTTGGTTGGTCATTGTGTATAATGGAAGCATGAAATTTAGAACCTTGATGGTTTGAAAGTAGACTTTGTGAGGATTTTGGAATTAGTGAATTGAGCTCACTTACGACTTAACCTTGGAGCATTTTATCTTACTATTATTAGGGGTTGAAGTGTTATGTTGAGAGTTCTTTTTAGAATTATATGCGAGGTTTAGTTTTAAAAAAAATAGAGGAATTATTAGGCTTGTAATTCCATTGTTGAGATTCATACTTTTAGGTTTGAACTCGTGTATGGAAATTGACATGAGGATTTTGGAAAGTTATTGGGGCGAGGGATATTGGAAAGTTAGGATTTTGAAATATTAGGTTTGACTTAAAAAAAAATCAAAGTTTAAAATAGGCATGGATTATGAGGGATAGGTATTTTAAGCTTTACTTTTGATGCAACAAATTACGAGGACGTTGGAAATTCAAAGTTGAAAGATTGTGATACCTCATATGATAAGTATAAAGGTAGGTATTGTATCATATCCCATATTATTTGAGAATGAGAAGTTCTTGCTCTTTATAAGGTTTGAATCTTCAATTGTGGCGTTATAGTTAGAATGAGTTAATTTTAGAAAAAAAATTGCGGAATTTGTGAGAATGATTTTTAGGAGTTCCTTGAATTATTTTATTTTATTTTATTTTAACGAAGCATTCAAGTTCTAAAGTCTGTTACTTATTTTCCCAAACTGTTGTCCATACTGAAACTGCAGTTAAAGCTTGGGACTCAAACTTGAATATTGTACCAGAGCCAAGGACCTTTTCATACACCATGGATAATGTAGTGCTGCGCTTTGGAAATCAGGTTTCGAGGGATAATTTTTCTGTGCTCTGGAAGCTGGAAGGTGTCTTTGGGAAATTTGATTTCAAGATGAGAAGATTGTATTTCTTTTTTTCCCATCTTTCCGTAGAGTACAAGTTTGAAATCTCTTATGAGAACATTTTGAAGTTTGAGCTATATCGTCCACGTGGTCAAGCAACAAAGTTTCTTCTCATCCAGGTTAGCTGGTGAAAAATATAATCATTTTTCCGCTGAAATTGCTACTTTTACTTTTTTCACTAAATGAGTTCTTGTTTATATTGCTAGTTACTTGGATCTCCAAGGATTTTTGAGAAAGATGTATCTGATGGTCAACGTTTTGAGTGGATGCGAGGAGTTGATTTCACTCCATCCGGCTGCATTGGTCAATCTTATGCTCTCTGTTTGGAGCTTCCAAATAAGCTCCGGCTTCCGGAATTACACCTTGATTTTGTCCATTATAAAGAAAATGAAGACCAACTTGAATTGATGGAAGGTTCTCCTTTCTCATGCAGTTCAGGTCTTGTGCCCATTGTGAATCCACCCACAGGCTTTGAGCTGCCATATAATATCTTATTTAAGATCAACTGCTTAATTCAGCATGGGTGTGTTCCTGGGCCGGCAATTGATGATGATTTTTATCGGTTGGTTGATCCTAAGAGAATCAAAGTTGAGCACATAGAATTTGCCCTGGACAAACTTTTTCATCTAAAAGATTGTTGCTATGAACCCGTGAAATGGCTCAAGGAGCAGTACAATGGATGTGCCACATCCTCAGGACTTACTAGAACTGCTGCTATTTCTTTGGATGATGGGCTCGTATACATACGTAGGGTTCAAATTACTCCATCTAAAGTCTACTTCTTTGGTCCAGGGGTGAATCTCTCCAACAGGGTCTTGCGCAATTATCCTGAAGATATTGATAATTTTCTGCGTGTTTCTTTTGTTGATGAGGATTTGGATAAACTTCGATCAATAGCTTTATCTTTACGAGCATCTTCTAGAAATGAGGGCAAGCGAACAAGAGTTTATGAGAGGATAATATCCACTTTAAGAAATGGCATAGTTATTGGTGATAAGAAGTTTGAATTTCTTGCCCTTTCATCCAATCATGCACGGGATAATTCTGTTTGGATGTTTGCTTCAAGACCTGGCTTGACTGCAGCAGATATTAGAGAGTGGATGGGTGATTTTCAAGATATCAGGGATGTGGCAAAATATGTTTCCGGACTCAGCCAATCTGTTTGCGAATCTAGAGAAACTACCAGTGTTGGTAGAGATGAAATTGAAGTTATTCCCGATATACAAGTTAATCGCTGGGAAGCCGAATACTGTTTCTCGGATGGCGTTGGGAAGGTATCTGAAGAATTGGCTTGCAAACTGGCAACAAAGTTAGGCTGCAACTTTGTTCCATCAGCATTTCAGATTCGATATGGTGGGTACAGAGGTGTGGTGGCTGTTGATCCGACATCATCGGCGAAGTTGTCATTGAGAAAGAGCATGTTCAGATACAAATCGCTTGACACAAAACTCAGTGTTGTGGCATGGAGCAACTTTCAGCCTTGTTTTCTAAATCGCCAGATAATCACTCTTTTGTCTAACCTTGGAGTGAAGGATGAAGTTTTTCAAAAAAGGCAAAGAGAGGCTATAGATCTACTTAATGCCATGCTAACAAATCCGTTGAGAGCACAAGAGGCACTGGAGATGATGTTTTCAGAAGACATCACAAAAGTTTTGAAGGAAATGCTTGTATGTGATTATAAGCCAGATGCAGAACCATTTCTTTCAATGATGCTTCAAGCATTCCATGCATCTAAGTTGATGGACTTGAGGTTTAGAACTGAAATTTTTGTTCCGAATGGAAGATATATGATGGGATGCCTAGATGAAACCAGAACATTGGAATATGGTCAAGTCTTTCTGCAAATTTCTCGCTTTAGTAGACAGCTTTCTAACCAGTCATCCCATATGTTTACTACCAGCACTTCAAACGCAAATAACTACGTCCTTGAAGGTGAGGTGGTTGTTGCTAGAAACCGTCCTCTACACCCAGGAGATGTGAGAGTCCTGAAAGCTGTTAATGTGCCAGCTCTACACCACATGGTGGATTGTGTTGTTTTTCCACAAAAGGGAAAGAGGTAAGTTTTCAAAATGCAATAGTTGGTAATTCTAAAGCATGGAATCCTATTAATATGTGCACTAACTTGCACCAGAGTTTACAAATAATCCTATAGCGACATAAAATTCATCACATCCTATTAACATATTCATGACTGCCTTTTTATCTTCTTATAATGTCTGTATAGAGATCTAATGTAATCGATAGATAAAACAACGAGACCTATTATCCTTGAGTAGAATCTGCAACATATATGGTAAAATACCATAAATTTAAACTGTCTATTTAAATTGTAATGTAAAATATGCGATTTTTGGACATACTGATTCAGACTAAACTCTGTTTTTACTTTGCTTTGTCATGTCTTCCTCTGCTTAGGACTTGAAAAGATTCCAAATCGGTTGTCGTGCTTGGTCCATTGCTTCTTTTTTCTCTTTTTTGCTCACTTGCCTTAGCCATACAACTATTCAAAAGTCATATTCGGCATAATTTCTAACATGATTTGAAAATAATTGTGTTCAGACCTCATCCAAATGAATCTTCGGGAAGTAATTTGGACGGAGATATGTACTTTGTCTCTTGGGACCCTGATCTTATTCCTCCTCTTCAAGTTCAGCCAATGGAATATATTGCAGCAACAGCCACGCAAATTGATCATGATGTTACAATAAAGGTATCTAATCTCACATTTCCATGTCCTTCTACACAAACTTTCTTCCATACCTAACATATAAAAGCCTCTAATTGTTGTCATGCAGGAAGTAGAGGAGTATTTCACTAACCATATGATCAGAGACAATTTAGGAATCATTAGAATGGTCCACACCGTTTTTGCAGACAGGGTGCCCCATAGGGTAATGAGCCATGAATGTATAGAGCTTGCCAAGCTATACTCAATCGCCATCAACTTCCCAAAAACTGGTATTGCAGCCGAAATACCTCCTCATCTATACATCAAAGAGTATCCTGATTTCATGGAAAAGTCTAATAAACGTAACTACAGATCGAGATCTGTTATCGGAAAGCTTTTTCATGAAGTGAAAGCCATTGCACCGCACACAAGTTCTGTGAAAGCCTTCACTTTGGAATCAGCAAAACTGCATTATGACCCTGACATGGAAGTAGACGGCTTTGAGGACTTCCTCAGTGATGCTTTCAGAAACAAAAGTGAGTATGATTACGAGTTGGGGAACTTGATGGATTATTACGGGATCAAAACTGAAGCTGAAATTCTCAGTGGCAATATTTTGAAAATGTCAAAACATTTTGATGGGAAGATTGATCTGGATGCAATTAAATATGCTGTAAAGTTGTTAAGAATGGAAGCCAGGACCTGGTTCAACGAGGGAAGTGATGCAGACAATACTGATAATGCAAAAGCAAAAGCAAAAGCAAAAGCATCGGCATGGTATCATGTCACATATCATTATACTTACTGGGGTCGCTACAATGAGGGAATGAATAGAGCTCATTTCCTTAGTTTTGCATGGTGCATCTATGACCATCTTATGCAAATCAAGAGGGATAAATTGAGCGTAAAGGCTTTACATTTGCCATCGCCGGAGCATCAAATCAGTCAATGATTTCATTTTTTTCAACAACTTACATGAATGTGACAGCAGTTTGATAAGACTACTATATTACCTTTGCCTTGTACTGTTACTAGAGAATATGTTTTAGTTTCTATTGTATTATCTTTTTATGATTTTGTAACCATTGTGAGAATATCTTGGTCTATCTTCATTCAAAGTCTTTTCCTAAACGTCTTTTTCTTCACCATTCAATAAAAAGGGACATATCTTTATTTTCCATACTGAAGAAAAAAATAGGTGGCTTTGATTAATTGCTAAACGATTACATATGGGATAAATCTTGTAGAGACAGCAAATCGATCTTCGCGATTAATGAATTTGAGAATTGATTCTATTTTTGTTAATTGCCAAAGAATGTGTAAAGTAAAATTACCAAGATGAGAATTGATTCTACAATCAATTTCTCGCCATCGGGTGAAACCTGTACTCAAAGGAAAACTGGGTGATCCCAATGTGGAAGCCTCCGAAACTCAAAGTCAGATCTTAAAACAAATTTAGAGGAAGAAGATATGTGAATTCTGTCATCAGCCAAGCCCAGAAGACCCTCGCGATGTGGTTTCCAGGTAAGAGCCCTTCTCCCTTCAGTTTCTTCTCTCAAGGTATTGATGCCTTTCGGCTATTAATCTAATAACAATATTGGCTATTAACAAGGTATTTAATCTGAATGTTGGCTATATTAAGAAATCATTTTTAAAAGGATTGGCAAAAATAATTTCCTTCTATTTAAAATAGAATTTATAGAAAATTATAAGATGAATGATATAATTACTTATCATAAAATACGATAATGAAAGATTTTCAATAGTAGTCTTGACTCTTAGGTTCGATAAATTAATTTCCATTAAAACAATAAAAAGGAAAATCTTAAATATGACTACATTTTTATGAGTACTAAAATACACCACAAGTCCTTCCACATTCTAGCTCATAAATTATGAGAGGCCATGCATATTCTATAAATGCTTGATAAGGTCGGCTTGGAGTTGAGAATGGGTGCTTTTATCTCTAATTCTCTAATACGATGATGTTGTGAAATGAACTCCATGAATTCAAGTATATTATCACGTGAAATTGGCTCAGAGTATATATATTTCATGGGCAACATTAGTGAAAACAAATCCTAATTGCTATAGTCATCTTTTGAAGGGAAGACAATCCAAGCCTCTCACTGGCATCACTCTTTTAGACAAAATAATTATCATGAGTCCCAACTGTAGAATATATGTGTAAAAAAATATCACGAGCTATTTGAAACCTCCTCCTAAAAACGTTTGATGGATATATTGGCGGCTCAGCAAAGTAATCATTCCAAAGGCATTATGACCTTCCAATGGATCAGGTTAGATGAACATACGAGGTTGAAAATTACGACGACATGAAGCAGATGCTCTCTCGGCTGCATGTCATTCTCTATGTAGGGCATTGCTTCTATCATAAGATCCTTATGATCAAAATAATATTCATCACGTTGAAAGGGATCCATAGGAAACTGAGAGAAGAAAATTTAAAGAACTGGAAGAAGAAAGATTGGTTTTTGATGAGTGAGAAGTAGTTAAAGGATGGATCTATTTATAGGGCTTAAGCTAACATTATTAGCTACAACTAAAATCTTGGCAAAAGACAAACTGTTGGCTACATTTAAATGTTGGTTTCAAGAATTATAGATATAAATATTGGATATTGTGCATGGTGGTATGAATGTGTTTGTTAGTTTTTAGAATTGTACGTAGATGTGAAGTTAGGGTAGAGAAGAAGGGTTTGTGGAAGTATTTTTTAGTTTCAAGAATTGTAGATGTGAGTATTGGTTAGAAGAAATATTGGTATAATACGTTTGTTGGATGAACAAAGTGTAGATGTGTTTGTTGGTTTCATAAATTGTATATATCATTGTCGTGTAGAAGAAGGGTTGGCAAAATGCGTTTGTTGGGTAATTAGGTTGAGAAAAAATTTAGTTGGTAAACAATAATTTAAATATCAAATTAAATTATTAATGTACATATGGTTAGTATAATTACAAAATATGAAAAACAAAATTAAAAATATTATTATTTAAAAAATAATATTATATTATTATTTTGATGAGTCCAGTGGCTAATCTAATGTGAGATTATGTATAGGATAGTTTTAGATTTATGAAAAATATGTACTTTTAATCAAATTTTGAAGATGGCTTTGACGAAGCCAATGAGGATACTCTTAACCCTCCTTCCCAATTCAACCCCCCACGCTTTTGAAGTTGAATCTCCACCCCTTCCTCCATGCATTTTTTAGTTTCCTCACCCTCTAGGTTTTATTTTCTTCTCTTAACAAACCCATTCTCCCTATTCTAAATTTTTTTGTGATTTTGGTGCTGCGCTTTGTGGGTTCCTAGATTGGCATCCCCGAGCTCTTTGCCTAATGGTGGTAAGATCACTTCTCACTCACTTTCTAATCTCACTCTTACACAACACCCATTCTGAGCTCTCTCTCTCTCTCTCTCTCTCTCTCTCTCTCTCTCTCTCTGAGGCCCACATCCCTCATGAATCCTCTCACTAGCAGGTGGTTATCAACTTGGCTCCTCCTCCTCTTGCAACCTCATCGCTGTGGAAGCTGTCACTAATTTTCTCCCTTCAAGCAGGTAACCCCGTATGCCTTTCAACCCTCTACTTGTACACGATGCCCACCCACTAATTTTTAGATCTCTCTCTCTCTCTCTCTCTAAATTTTCAGATTCAACTCTCTCACTTTGTCATGCAATAACCACATATGCAAATCTCGACTAACACCTTTACGTTGTATCACAGGGCACTGAAATAAGCCTTAGACAACATCTCCTCACCATCAAGTTGTATCGTATTAAACTCACAAAATTTGGTAATATAATTAGGGCATTAGTACTGCCTTTTTATTATTTAGTTGAAAGTGATATGTATATTGGTACCCATTGGAAGACGTTGCTAACTTTGTTGTATATTGAGAATTGTGATTTCTTTGTTGGATTTGAAGTGTGGATAGCATGGGGTTGATGTGGTGGTTGCATGGGATTTTGTAAGCGGGCTTATTGTGTTGGACTGGTCTTGAGGTTGGACAAATTGTGTTGGACATACAGTGAGTTAAGTGGATACTCGGGGTTTGAAGAGTGGCTGTTTTGTTACTGTTGGAGTTATATACTAACTATTAGTGTTGATGTTAGATTGTTTGGATGTACATTTTGATATTTGCGTTGATGTTGGTTATGGGATATGTGGCATTTAGTGACTATCTGGTTTTGCTGTATGGTTGATATTGGGTTGATTTAGTTGGATTGATATGTGGAGGCTCGGGTTAGTATGTTGCTAGTTGGCTATTTTGAGCTATATGTCGGTTGTGTTGGAGTTTTATATTGACGATTGAGTCCATGTTAACAGTTTCAAATTTGTATACAGGCTGTTTTTGAGTTGATGTTGGCTATTAGGATGGATTATTTGGTTGATTGAGTGATGAAGTGTGTCAAGCTGGAACTGTTGCAAGTCGTGTGGATATTTGAGTTTGGCTTGTGGGCTGATTGGGTATAATATTTCAGTTTGGCTTGTGTGTAACATGTGGAGAGTGGCTAATGTAGTATTGAGGCCTGGTTATGATCTACGTGATATGATAGTAAGTGAAATGGTTGAGTGGTTTACATACTGGGAGTAAATGGGTGCTGGTTGGTTGTTGGATTTGTTGGTTTACAGGCTGTTTCATGTACTTAACTAGTTATGAGTGATGGTTTTTACTCTCGAGGGTTCCCTCTAACGTAGAGGCTCTCACGCTGGCTAGTACATGATTTTCTTTTACTTGGTTTCTTTGTGATCTCATCTCAACATGTGAGTGAATGGACTTGGAGGGCCTCTACCAACGTCTCTCCCTTACGGAAAATGAGGAGGAGGAGATTAAGGTAGATTCCTCAAAGTTGGTGGCTGCAGTTGAAAGAGTTGAACTATGCTTCATTTTTTAGGAACTTACGAGAAAACATTTCAATAAGTTGGTGTTCAAGCAAACCATATGTAGGATTTGGAGGCTAGTGAAGCCAATGCATGTAAGTGATCTTGATTCTACTCTATTTATTGTTGAGTTTGATGATGTTTGTGATAAGGAACGGGTGAAAAGAGAGGGGCCTTGGCCATTTGATAAACAACTTGTATTGGTAAGTGAAGCGAACAGCTTTCAACAAGTACATCAGATTAAGCTAGTCGAGGCACCATTCTGGGTAAGAATCCATAATTTATCGTTAATGGCCAGAAACGAGTACATGGGAAATGTTGTAGTGCAGGCCATCAGCTGGGTGGAGGAAGTAGATTTGGGGAAAGGGGAGATGGCATGGGGGGAGTTCATGTGGACATTACAAAGCCACTTTTGCAAGGGAAGAAGATAAAACTTGTCTTTTCTAATTTGATACGAGTTAGCTTTAGGTATGAGAGGCTTCATAATTTATGCTATGCATGTAGGACGCTTGATCATGTTCATCATGATTGTGCATTATGGTCTAAGGAGATGGATTCGTATGATATTGATATGCTCCCTTACGGTCCTTGGCTACGTGCAACGTTCAATAATGGAGCTCACAGAGGACGACAATATCAACCAAAGGGGAGAATTCAACCTTTTGTCACGGTGGATACCACCGTGGTTGGAATCAAAGAAGTGAAAGTTGACAATCTGAGGGAGGGCAGTTATGGAAAGGAAGCAACTCTTTCTCAGTCACTTAATTTTCAGGCAGAAATACGGAAAAGATTAATATGAAAAGTCTTGTTTTATCACAACCGTTACAAGAGATAAATAGGAAAACATCTCAAAATGGAAAATTTGGGGATTTGAATATGGATGCTGATAATGCAAAGGGATTGAATTATGGGGGAGGGATGAGTTTGTTAATGGGCCTCATGTGGATAAGTTGATACCAAATGGTCCTCAGGATGCAATACTGGTCCGTGGTAAGGAGGAAAGCTTAACTAGCCAAATTCTGCTTGGCTCTCAGAAAATAATTGGTTCTCTTCGCTAGAAAAAGAAAGAGCCGTTGGGTGAACTATGTGACCGAACACCTAAGAGTTTGAAAGCTATGGGAAAATAAGCTACTCATGGGGAATGAAGAGTTGAGCAAGTCTTCTAAGGGATTGAAGATCCAGCATAAGGAAAAGAGTGTCAGCAAGGATGACGCACAAAATGTATAGGTGGAGGCTGGGTCCTAGCCCTACTGGGACCCATGAAACTCTTAAACTGGAATACCCGTGGGCTTGGAACTCATGTGGTATTAGAGCCCTTCGTGATTAATCAGAAGGGAAGATCCCTAGGTTTTGTTTCTTCAAGAAACAAAATTGTCTGCTCAAGTCATGGAGAGGTATAAGTTTACTTTGGAATTCGAGAACTGTTTGTCAGTGGCTTGTATTGGACATGGAGAAGGCCTAGCTTTGCTACGGAAAAATAAATGTTAATTTGTCTATTTTGAGTTACTCATAGTCTCACATTGATGCTCATATAATAGATGCCCCTCACAACAAATAGTTCTTAACTGGGATCTATGGTAACCCAGATGCATCAAAGAGGTGGGAAACATAGAATTTGATTCGAAGTTTATGGAGGGGGGACGACTAGCCTTGGCATATTTTTGGAGACTTTAATGAGATTTTAGCTCAAAGTGAGAAGTTTTGGTTTTTTTTTTTTTTTGGGGGGGGGGGGGGGGGGGGGCGAAGGTCTCGACCAGAACAATAGACTCTAGATTTCAGAATGATACTTATTGATTGTGAGCTCAAGGATTTAGGTTTCACTGGGTCATCCTATACCTAGTGCAACAATAGAGAAGGGTCACATTCTATTTGGGAAAGGCTGGATCGATTTGTTACAAATATCAGTTGGTGTCAACTCTATCAAATGGCTTTTGTTACACATGGTTCAATAGCCTATTCTGACCATGTGCCAATCTAGTTGGATTTGAATGGTAGTTGTTGTTTTAAAAAAAAGAAGGAAGTCTTTCAAATTTGAGACCATGTGGCTTTAAGAAAAGGAGTGCACTGGTATCATTGAAAATACTTGCAAACAAGGGTCTCTATGAAGCTGTTTTAGTGAAGTTATTGATATGATCCAAGGGTGTAGCAAACAACTAGAATTATGGAAAAAGCACAAGTTTGGTAGGGTACACACAGAGCTGCAGAAGGTAAAGAAAAAGCTTCATATGCTACAACAAGGTGATCCAAGGGTGGTGAACAGAGATAAGTTGAATTCAGCGAGGGATGAGGTTCAAATTTGGTTGGAAGGAGAAGAAGTTATGTGGAAACAGAGGTCAAGAGCATTGTGGCTAGCTGAGGGTGATTAGAATACAAATTTCTTTCATACAAAAGCATCTCAGAGAAGAAAAAAGAACAATATCCACAAGTTGCAAGATGACAGAGGTGTTTGGCAAGAAGAGGTGGAGAGGGACAGACTCATATTGAATTATTTAACAAATCTCTTTTCAGGCTCAACTCAGAGGGACTTCATGAAGATTATTCATAGTGTAGAACTGAGGGTTATTGAGACTATGAATGAAGGCCTAAAAAAAGCCAACACTAAAGAGGAGGTTTACAAGGCTTTAATGCAGATGGATCCCACCAAAGCCCCAGGCCTAGATGGAATGTCTCCTGTGCTTTTTCAAAAATATTGGAAAACTATTGGGTGATCAATTTCAGCTACTATCCTTAAAGATTTAAATTTTGGTGAGTTCCCTCAAAGTATTAATCACACATTTATCACTGTAGTTCCAAAGAAGAAAACACCATTAAGAGTGACTGATTATAGACCAATTGCTTGTGTAATGTCATCTATAAACTTATCTCAAAGGTGATTACCAACAAATTGAAGATGGTTTGATGGGCTCCAAGGTAGACTAAGTCTTAAAGATCCTTTGCAAGTTCCAGATGGGGCAATTATAAGATCGAGAGCTAAAAAAGTCAAGAAAGTTATGCAAAGATGGGTGCAATTACTTGGGATGGAGCTAACAAGACTCTAACATTCAAGATGGGCTTGAAGGAAGGAAAATCATTTTTGCTACATTTGATGCAAGCTATGGATGAGTGCAACGTGACTTAGGATTTAAGGATTTATTATTTGAGCCTATTATTATGTTTATGTGATTGAAGGCCTTGGACTTATTTATTCATTAAAATGACTTATTTGATTAGTCATAGGAATTAGTCTAGAATAATTAGGCTTGAGGATGCTTGGCTTACATATGTTTTATTTTGTTAAACTAGGATTTCAAGAGGGTTACTGTAGCGGTACTGTAGCCCTACACTATTCACTCAGGGGTATTTTTGAAAGATGGAGAATTAATCGTCAGCCTAGGGTTTTGTGAGGGTTTGGTTTAAATACTTCTTGTTGCCTCATTTTAAATAGTTTATGAAAGTTTATGAAAATTGATGAATTTTATTCATTGTGAGTTGAGTTTATCTCTTATTCCTGATTAAACTTTTGAATTTATCAAAGATAAATCACAACTTTTATGGCATTCCTCCTTTGTAATCTGGGCTCTTAAGGCCTGTTTTTTAACAGGTATAGATTTTAATATAATCTAGATTCTTAGAACAAGTTCCTCAATGGCTCTAGATTCTTCCATCCATTGACTTGATTTTAGCTTTCTTGGATGAGGTTTTAAATTGATTGTAGGTTCAAGGGATTCCAATTCTGTGGGTTCACATCATTTGGTATTTAGAGCAAGGTTTCCAATCAGGTCTGATTCTATTTTTTTAATTCTTGTATGTTTAAATTTAATTCTAGGGCTTCATTGTTCTAGGGTTGCATAAAAGAAAAAAGAAAAAAAAAAGTGTAGAAATTTCCTTGTTTCTAGGGCTGGCCAAATTACTCCTTATCCTAGGGTTTTTTGTGTTCGCCGAAATTTCATCTTGTTAGGGTTGCTGAAAATTCATCATCTAGGGTTTAATTGATTTCCTTCTATTTCATTGTCAATTTTTATGTGTTTGAATTCCATTATTTGATTGTTACAATTGAATCAAATGTTTGTGGTTGAATTAGTGAGAAAAGAAAGGAAAAGAAAAGAAAAAAAAGGAAAATAAAAGAAAAGAAAAGAAAAGAAAAGAAAAGAAAAATTTGGAAAAAAAAAAGAAGAGAAAGAAAAGGATTTTGGGTTTAGTTGTTTGAAATACTTGCAATCTGAAAATTGAGTGATTTGGCATTGATTGAGCTTAATCATCAAATGGACTGAATACATCTTTCTAGTTGGTATCTTGTTTTGTAATTACTCTTTTTCTCGTATCAATTCCTTGAGTCACATGTCATTTTATTTCTTTCTTGTTTGTTGTTCTTGTTTCTTGGACCTAATTGCTAGTTTGAATAAAATAAGGTTGCATTGTGTGAATTGAGTTCAATTAATTCTTAAAGAATTTGAGAGGGAAAACGCTTGAGGTAAAATGTAAGAGAGTGTGAGATCATTATTAGGAAAAAAACCACTATTTGAGTGTAAACACGTAAAAGAGTGTGTGAGGTTTTCCATTAACATTCTTTTGTGCAACGCATTATGATGTCTCACAAGAGTGATTCATCACCAGAGGGGGTGACAGACAATTCATTCTTTGTGTTGCAGTTTATGCAACAAAAGTTTGAACTATTGAATTTGGTTTTGAGGGAAGTGAGGGATAGGATGGATCAACGAGTTGTAGTGATTAGAAATCTACAATATGGGAGAGATAGAAGGATGTGTAAGCCTAGTGTTGAGAATGGGTACGAGTATGAAGAGTATGGTGAGTCTTTTGTTACCAGGCTCATTCTCAATACACAAATTAAAATAGATAATATGGAGCAGCAGAGAGAGAACATTTTCCATACTAGATGCCTCATCAATAGCCAGGTATGTACTATGATCATTGATAAGGGGAGTTGTACTAATATTGTTAGTACTATTTTAGTTGAGAAATTGAATTTACATACTTTGAAACACTCTCGACCACACAAGTTGCAGTGGTTGAATGATTGTGGGGAGATTTGGGTGGATAGACAAGTGTTAGATACTTTTTCCATTGGATAGTATCAGGTTGAGGTGTTTTATGATGTAGTGCCTATGCAAACTAGCCATATCTTGTTGGGGAGGCCGTGGCAGTATGATAGGAGGGGAATCCATAATGGGGTCAAGAACATATACAACTTTGTAAAGGATGGTAAAATAATCAAGCTTGCTCCTTTAACCACAAAATAGGTCCATGAGGACCAACTGAAACTGAAAAGTAATGTTGATAAAAAAACAAAGAGAGAAAGTGAGGTTGATCAAAAAAAAAAAAAAAAGAATGAAAGTGAGGTTGATAAAAAAAGAAAGAGTGAAAGTGAAACTGATAAAAGAAGAGAGAGTAAAAGTGAGGTTGAGAGAAAAAGAAAGAGCGAGAGTGAGATTGAGGAAGAAAGAGATAGTGAGATCGAAAAGGAGAGAGGGGGAGAGAAAAATGAAAGAGAAAAAAGATGAGGGTGTGGCTGAGACCTCAAGAAAAAGAGAGAATGAGTCGAAAAATAGGTGTGAGGCCGAAAGTTCAGAAAAAGAGGAGAGTGAAAGAAAAAAAGAAAGTGAAAAGTAAAAAGAAAGTGAGAGGAAAAAAAGATAATGAGGCCGAAACATCAAGAAAAAGAGAGAGTGAAAAAAAATAGAGAGGTGGCTGAGAGTCAAGAAAAAAGAGTGTAGCCACAAGAGAAAAAAGAAAGCGAGATTGCAGAGAGAAAAAGAAAAACAAAAGTGAGTTTTTATGCTAAGGCAAGCTTTTATACTAACGAATTTAACAACTCTATCTAGTGTTGTTTTTTTCTTTGTTGCAAGGATATGAGGTCATGATTCCTAGTGATATGTTTAGTGGATTGCCATCTATTAGAGAGATAGAGTATTACATTAATTTTGTACCGGTGCGACAATCCCTACCTGATCTTTCTTTGAAGAACGTGAGTCCTTGATGCACTTGAAGGGATAAGGTAAGTTGTTGACTAGAATGCATGCTAAGTGGGAGGACTTTATTGAGACTTTTCCTCAAATAATCAAATACACACAAAGTAAGGAAAACTTGTGGTTGATGTATTATCAAGAAGGTATGTCCTTGTCTTCATTTTAGATGCAAAGTTATTGAGATTTGACTATGATAAGAAATTGCATGCTAATGATGATAACTTTGATAGTGTGTATGGAACATATGAGAAAACATCATTTGGTAAGTTCTATAGACTAGATTGGTACTTGTTTAGAGAGAATACAGTTTCTGTGCCTAATAGTTCTATGCGTAAGTTGCTTATGTGTGGAGCACATGAAGGTGCTTTAATGGGTCATTTTGGTGTAGAGAAGACTTTAGACGTGCTGCATGACCATTGGTGGGAGTATTGTTTGTCATTCATTGAATTTGCATATAATTAGACTGGTCATTTTGGTGTAAGGAAGATTTTAGATGTGTTTCATGAACGTTTGTGGGAGTATCATTTGCCATTCATTGACGTGTTGCATGAATGTTTGTAGGATTATTATTTGCCATTCATTGAGGTTGCATATAATTGCAGTGTTTATTCTACTACTAACTTTTCACCTTGTGAAATTTATTATGGCTTTTATCCACTTACTCCTTTCGATTTAATGCCTTTACTTGTTGATGATAGGAGTAACTTGAATAGACATTTTCAAATTATTGAGAAAATTAATGATAATTCATATCAAGTGGATCTTCCAAGTAAGTATTATTACGTTTCTGCTATTTTCAAAGTTACTGATCTTTTTCCCTTTGATGCAGGTGGAGATTCGAGATCGAATCATTTTGAGGAGAGGGGAATGATGGGCTCCAAAGTGGACACAGTCTTGAAGATCCTTTGCAAGTTCCAGATGGAGCAATCACAAGATCGAAACTAAGAAAGTCAAGAAACTATGCAAGGATGGGTGCAATTCACTTGGGATGGAGCTAACAAGACTCCATCATTCAAGGTGGGCTTGAAGGAAGGAAAATTAGTTTTGATCCATTTGATGCAAACTATAGAAGAGTGCAATGTGACTTAGGATTTAAGGATTTATTATTTAGGCCTATTATTATGTTTATGTGATTGAAGGCCTTGAACTTGTTTATTTCATTAAAATGACTTATTTTATTAGTCATAGGAATTAGTCTTGAATAATTGGGATTGATGATGCTTAGTTCACATGTGTTTTATTTTGTTGATGTATTTAAGAGGGTTACTATAGCCGAGTTACTGTAGCGGTACTATAGCGTGTACTATTCACTCAGGGGTATTTTTGAAAGATGGGGAATTAATTCTCAGCCTAGGGTTTTGTGAGGGTTTGGTTTAAATACTTCTTGTTGCCTTATTTTAAACAGTTTATAAAAGTTAATGAAAATTGATGAATTTTATTCATTGAGAGTTGAGTCTATCTCCTCTTGTTCTTGATTGAACTTTTCAACTTATCAAAGATAAATCACAACCTTTGTGGCGTTCCTCCTTTGTAATTTGGGTTTTTGAGATTGGTTATTCAATGGGTCTAGATTTTAATATAATCTAGGTTCTTGAAACAAGCTCCTCAATGGGTCTAGATTCTTTCATCCATTGACTTGATTTTGGCTTTCTTGGGTGAATTTTCAAACTGATTTTGGGTTCAAGGCATTCTAATTCCGCGGGTTCACATCAGGATTTCTATTTCTCAAAGTGCATTTGTACCAAGTAGATTAATTTATGACAATGTATTGGTCTCTTATGAGTTGATTCATTATCTAAGAAACAAAAGGAAGGGGAAGAAGAGGTTCATGTCCCTAAAACTAGATATTAGTAAAGCCTAAGATAGCATTGAATGGAGTTTCATTGAAGATGTGATGGTTAGAATGGGGTTTGATCCCAGTTGGGTTAAGTTGGTCATGTTATGCATAAAGTCATCATCCTTTACTGTATTGATTAATGGGGAACCAACTGGAAATATTACTCCAACTTGTGGGTTAAGACAAGGTGACCCTTTGTTCCCATATTTATTTCTACTTTGTACTAAAGGCCTTATTGGATTACTGAAAAAAGCTAAGATGTCAAGAACCGTATTAGGCATACATGTGTGTAGCGGTGCTCCTAGAATTAATGACCTACTCTTTTTGTTAATGACAATGTGATATTCTATCGTGATGATCTTGAGACAAGCAAAAGATTACTAGGTTTGCTACACCAATATAAGATGGCTTCAAGGCAAATGATTAACATGGAGAAGACAACAATGGTTTTTAGAAAGAACACAACTTAAAGCATGCAGCAGGAATTATGTCCATATGGGGAGTCAATCAAGCAACTCAATATGAAAAGTACCTAGGGCTCCCTCCTATGATTGGGAAACAGAAAACACAAGCTTTCTCTGAGATTAGGCATAGAGTATTGATGAAGCTACAGGGATGGAAAGAAAAACTTTTTTCTCAAGGGGGTAAGGAGGTCTTAATTAAGGCAGTGGCTTTATCTATCCCAACTTATCCAATGAGCTATTTTAAGCTCCTTGCTACATTATGCCATCAACTAGAGTCAATGATAGCCATTTTCTGGTGGGTGCAGAAAAAGGAAGAGAGGAAAATTCACTGGCTTAGATAGGCAAAAATGCATGTTTCAAAGTATACAGGTCGGTTGGGTTTAAAGGACCTACAAGTATTTAATATGGCAATTCTTGCCAAACAAGTATGAAGGATACTGCAAGAGGAAGGTAGCTTACTGCATACAATTTACAAGGCTATGTATTTTCCCAAAGTAAGTTTCTTTGAAGCCATTTTGGGAAAGAACCCATCTTACACATAGAGAGGAATATGGGAGGCCAGCCAGTTGTTAAACAAGGGTGGTAGATAGAGTATTGGGAATGGACATCATGCTAGAATCTAGAAGGATGTGGGGGTTCCTAGTGTACACTATTTGTTAAATGAAACTATTAATGCAGGAACTGTATCTACGGAAGCTCGAGTGTGTGAGCTTTTAGATGAAGATACAAAGTTGTGGGATTTAAACAGAGTCAGAGCTCTATTCAGTCCAAAGGCAGCTGTTGAAATCTTAAAAATAGTTCCAAGTCTAAGTGATGAGGCAGATAAGTGGATTTGGGAGAAGGAGAGAAGTGGTAGGTTCAGTGTGAAGAGTGCTTATCAATTTTTCATGGCAAGCAAAGATTCTAGTAGAGGTGAATCTTCTAATGCAAAAGCTCACAATAAACTATGATATTCCCTTTGGCAGTTGAAGGTACCAAACAAATTGAAGATGTTCATGTGGAGGGCCTTCAAGGAAGGACTGACAACAATAGAAAACCTGAGGATGAAAAATATTGATGTTAAAGGGAAATGTATTTTCTGCAATGGATGTCTAGTGACTTTGAAGCATGCCCTTGTACATCGTCCTAATGTTCATGAATGCTGATCCAAACACCTGCCTATTATTCTACAAATGGATCAGTCCATGGCTTTTAAAGACATGGCTTTGAATGTTTAGATAAATGGGTTTGTTGATGACTTTACTACTTTTGTGCTCATTGCTTGGGGTATTTGGTTTAGAAGGAATAAAATGATTCATGAGCTAATCTGCATGAAAATCAGCCAAGTGGTTGAATTTGTATTTTCGTTCAAGAAGATTCTTCAGCCTATCATACCACAGTAGGTTCCTCAATATCAAAGTTTTAATAAATGGACTCCACCACCAGTTGGGGTTTACAAACTGAATGTGGATGGGTCTCTATTCTATGATTAGAAAAAGGCTAGGATTGGGATCATTTTAAGAGACTCAAATGGGAATGTGGTACTAGCAACTAGCAAGAAGGAGGAAGAAGTTCCTGACTCTTTCTCAATCAAAATACTAGCCATGTTAAGAGGATTACAAATCTGTGCAAACATGGGGATTGTGAACCTTATTCTTGAAAATGATTTCTTAGTGATGGTTTCAGAGATCAATCAAGACAGTGATTCGTTCATGGATCAAGGTGTTCTGGTGCAGGAGACTAGAAAACTAATGAAGATGTTTCAAATTTGAAATGTTACACATGTAAATCGAATGGATAATGTAGTTGCCCATAGATTAGGTAGAAGAGTTTGGAATGTGGAAGACATAGAGATGTGGTGGTGGGATGGTGTTCCCTCAAATGTATCACCAGTCGTATGTCTTGATAAAAACTCTATGTAATTTTCTCATTTTCTATTAAATAATGATTTTTCTTTCCTATAAAAAAAAGAAAAAAAAGAAAAAAAAAACTAGTTATGAGCTTATTCTATTCTATTATTGTGAAGGTGAAATTTTTGTTAGCTATGTACTAGTATGTGACACAGCTGGATTACGATCTCAAACCATAGATAACATGCTGCAAGGGTGTAAGTGGGGTTTCTTGCTAGACTTTGCATAAAAAGAAATGAGCTAAGATTGATTTATGAAAATATGCATGATATGTTTTGAAAAGAAATGTGAACATAGCCTCAGTTATGTGTTTTGCATTACTCATAAAATTTATATAAAAAAGAATATTTTTTAGTATGATTGGTATAGACATGAGCAATATGTTGACATGTTGTTTATGAAATGTGCAAGAGAGTGAATATGAAATCTAGGAATTTTGTGCATGTTATATGAAGATGTTCTGAATCCTTTTTGATTATGTGAAAAGGATATGAATATGTTCAGTACTCTATTTGATATGATATGCATCTGAAAAACCTTTGGTATGATTTTCTGATTCTATTATGATTTTGTTTCTTGATCTGATACGATGGCTATGATTCTGTTATATGGTTGGTACCAACATCTCTGATATGAGTGCATTAATTTTGAAAACAAAGTGGTTTTTCTGCATTGTATTTCCTGTGTGCACACTCTAGGCTTCAAGAATGAATAAGGGGAAGATTTACATTTTGATACTACCCAATTTGGCCATCGGGGATAGCACAACCCTACCAAGGGAGTTAAACATGGCATGTGATATGATATGGTGAAATGATATAATATGATACGATATGATATACTATGATATGATATGATAAGATGATGATTTTCAGCCATGTTATGCCAAAGGGTCTTTGAATGTAAAAAGTTGATTTTTGAATATGTATAGTTTGAAATATCACTCTTATATTCTGATAAAACATTTAGAGATCTACATATATTGAAACTGAAATGATTTGTTACTGCATTCTAAAAAGGCTAATGTTTACATACTAGTATATGTTTTTTGCTTACTGAGTAGTTAATAACTCATCCCTTTTCTTTGCATCTCATGCATTTATTTCATGTTTATTTTTTGTCATGTTCAGATTATCTCTATGTATGTTAGTTGTTGACTTATTGAGATTTCAAGGAATCTAATTATAATAGTTCCAACTACCATTCCAATCGGGATGGTAGAAGTTGTAGTTGGACTCAGAAATGGTAATGAATGCCAACCGAGAATGATTGAGGAGGAGATAGACCCAAACTGCCAGTTGGAGTTGATTATAATGTTCTTAGAGATGGTCATGGAAGCCATTTAGTGCATCCTGGGATGCTCCAAAAACTTCTATTTTGAAACCCCCCCATCAACCAATACCTAAATAAAGAGATATATTCTTCATTTGTTTTTAAGAACTATGTACCCGCCTCATCTTATAGACTTTTAAATGAGGCTAACATGAGGCATCAATGTATGTTAATGAAGTTATGTTTCTTTTTAATTATTCTGATGCAAATAGTTTTTTACAAGTCACATTTCCACTGTGATTATTATATTCTACTAGATGAATTAGGTCGCATTGCATGTTATTTGTCATGAACGGGGATATGTGATCATGTGTTACATGTCTTGATATTCCAAGTCTCCGTTCCACCATAAGCAGAGATTGGGGGTGTCACAATGTTACCCAATGGAGGAATGGTGCTTTGCACCTAGATCGTTGTAGAATATCCCTTAGAGATAGATGGAACTATTAGGGAACCGGATCTTATAGCATTTGATTCGTTGGGATTTGGTATTATTCTAGGCATGGATCGATTTTTTAGGTACTTCAGAAGTATAGATTGACGGCAAAGAATGATAACATTCCGCATGCCTAGAAGTGAGGATAGGACTTTTTGAGGGAGTATGTTGAGATCAATACTGGGAATGATTTCCTCCTTGCAGGCCAAGAAAGAGATGTTGAGCGGGGCCAAAGCCTACCTGGTGCATGTACTACTTAAGGACAAGGAACCTAAGGAGATAAAAAGTTCTCGAAAGTATTCAGAGAACTATATGGACTACCCCTTCCTAGGAAAATTAAGTCCTCAATTGAATTGCAACCAAGGATAGTTCTAGTGCATAAGGCACCTTATAGGATAGCTTCAATAGAATTGAGAGAACTGAAGAGGCAGTTGCAGGAGTTGTTAGCAGTGAGATTTATTAGGCCGAGTATCTCACCTTGGTGAGCGTTGGTGTTATTCATAAAGAAGAAGGATGAAACCTTTAGGATGTGTATCGATTACTGAGGATTGACTAAGGTAACTGATGACTTGCATAATTTAGTATATTTTATCACTTCTTAACTTTAAACTTTAGTCTAATTTTATTTATTTTTGTTGACTTTAGGCTTCATTGTTGTTGTTTAAATTTTATTTCAGATTTGAAGAAAAGGAAGATCCAAGTTTTAGAATCCTATCATCTAGGGACTCTTTCTCATTTAAATGAAGATTTATCCAAATATGAGATCTGGTCATTACAGCTGTTTCGAGGATAAAGATCAAGTTGAAATTAAAAGCTGAAGAAATGTATGACGCTGCAGAGGAAATCAAGGATTTTCGAAAATAGAAGCAAATTTTGGAATTCAAAGCAATGGAAAAAGTTTGAAAAATATGAAGATGAAAAGTGGCTGAAAAATTGAAGGAATCTTAAAAAAAAAAGAAAAAAAAAAGACGTTGACTATTGAAAAAGTAGAGGCATGCAATACGGGTCCTTATTTTGAATTGAAGGAAGAAGCACGCTGGGCTCTTTTGGTTTTCACTTGGCAATGAGACACAAGGCTAGTTTGATTGGGAGAAAAGCACACAAGATGCAAAAATGATCACACAGGCACGGAACAAAGCAGTTTTATCTTTTCTTTTGGAAGATGGGATGCAGACGAACGCTGTGATCCTTTTTGAGTTTTACGAATGGACATGAAGAGGGCAGATTTAATATTTTTTTTTTATTTTATTTTTTTGGGCTGAGTTCTTTCACAAGAGGGATGTACCATAGCAAAGCAAAAAGGGAGAGAACGAAAGGAAAAAGGGGAGGACGAGATTGCAAACTACGACGACTATTTTTTCTTGTGTTCATTTTCTTCCATTCCGTGTAGAAAAAATATGGTGAATTCATTTATGTTGAATTTAATTTTTAGCATGAACTAAATTTTCTTTATCCTAGGAAACCATGCAATGTAGTTTCAAACTATGCTTACTTTTCTATGCTAATTTGAAGTAATTATCTTCTATGTTTGTCTAATTTATTATAAGTTTATTGTTTTTAATTAATTAGATGATTTTGTTCTAGTGATTTGCTATTGAAAGAGGGAATTATAAGATAGAACTTGGATATTTTAGGATAGATAAATATAGAGATTGAAAGACTTATATGAACTTATATAGTTTTAAAATTGTTGGTCTTAATGCTTTCTTGCTTTATTAATTTACATACTCTTGTGTAAAATGATGAACAAGAATATTTCCAATGACTATCGAAATAGGCTTTTGGATGAGTTTAGAGAATTTGTTAACAAACATAAAGAATTATATTCAATTAGTTGGATGAGAAAAGCATAGTAAGAGATTAGGTGAAATCAATTTTCTAGAAGTTCTTTTTCTCATTAATCTGATATTCAAACAACAACTTTATTTTCCTTTGAATTTATTTATTTTTTTCAAATTGTAATTACAAAAATCTTAGTGTCTTCTTTAAATAAAATCAAGATTAGTATAATTTTGGTATTTGTCAAATATAAGTTACCAATCCCTGAGGATGATACTCTTCTCATCACTTTACTATAAAATTATGATATTGTGGACTTACAGTTTTGCACCAATCAGTAACCATGAAAGAATAGGTATCTTAGATAGCTTATTTGATCAACTACAAAGAGTTGCAGTGTTTTTTAAGATTGATCTTAGGTCAAGATATCACTAGTTGAGGATTAAAGAAGGTGACAAACCAAAGACAACTTTTTGGACAAGGTATGGCCATTTTGAGTTCACAGTTATGCCTTTCGAGTTAGCTAATACCCTAGCAGCTTTTATGGACATTATGAATAGGGTACTCCCGCCATTCCTAGACGAATTTGTAGTAGTATTCATAGACAATATGTTGGTGTTCCTTGCCAGGTCCTAGACTTACATCCTGCCTTATGTCCAATGCTCAATCTCTCTCCAACTAAGGGTTTAACATGTGGTGTAAGACCATATCTCTGGGTTCAAACTATATGAATCACTGAGTTGTAATCCTTTTAGTAGACCCATTGTAGATGTGGCTCTTCAGATGGAGTGTGGGCTTCTACGTATAACATTGCCACCTTCTGAGCATTTTTGTGTAATCTTGGAAAGCTCGTATGCATCAACAGGGGTCTTGTACTTGACCGTTGCTTGCCTTTAGCTTATTCTTTGCCTTTGTACATTAGGCAGCTTTTCTAGCTCACCAACCATAAGTGAAAATTTATTTATCAGTTTGCATTGAGACTTTTCAGGCAGGCTTTCTCTACATAGTGTTGCTTGCTCATATGCTGGATTATCGGCACTTTGCAGCACTCGTAGCAATTTTTCACCAAACCAATGATGTGACTTCCTAGATTTTCCTTATACTCAACTCCATTGGTGGTCTGTCACCTTGCATTGGCATGGCCCTCACATCCTCCCCTACTTTAGTGGCCTTTGTTTGAAGAGGGGGCCCCTCGTTGGGATTTGCAGATTAACCTTCATGATCTTAGATCAAGACATAAGATGACTCCTTATGTTTCATTCATCTACTCCAACTGGGTTGCCTACTGACTATGCTCTCTCATAATCTAGCTTATCCAAATGGTCTGGCATTATAGGACATTGGTGAATCCTCACCTTTGTCCTTTCCTTGCTTGTCATGCTTTGATGCTGCCCTTTTCTCACCTTGAGGTGCCCTAGCTGCACCATCGATGTCTAGCATTTATGCTATTAGGTCCCTCACCCTTTGAGAACTCTACGATTTGTACTAGCCTCTCTACATAGGTGAGATTCAATTGTAAGGGAATTAGAACAAAACTGATTACTCGAGCTTGTTGATTCTCGGAACTATTCCTTAACGAGGAAACGTAGAACATGTCTTGAATCCCTTCATATATTGTTGGTAGTGCAACTCGATATGCTACTGGGCCTACCTTTTCCATTACTTGGTATGGTCTAACATACCTTGGGCTTAACTTCCCTTTTAGCACAAATCTTTTTACTTCATAGGTAATACCTGGAGGAACACCCAATCTCTTTCCTCAAAGGTCAACTCCCTCCTTCTCAAGTTAGCGTAATTTTTTAGCGTATGTTGAGCCGTAGCCATCTCAGCTCGAATAAGCTTGACCTCTTTTGTCATTTCCTAGACAACCTCTAGTCCAAGCATCCTGGCTTCCCCTACTTCATCCCACCATATTGGCGACCTACATTTTCTCTCATACAACACCTTGTAAAGGGCTATTTGGATGGTCTCCTGGGAACTCTTGTTATATGTGAACTCAATGAGTGGGGCATGGCTCTCCCAGGATCCCTTAAACTTCAATATGCATGACCTCAACATGTCTTTCAGTGTATGAATGGTCCTTTCTGACTATCCATTTGTTTGGGGATGGTAAGCACTACTGAACTTCAGCTTAGTTCCCATTGCCGCTTGTAGACTTTCCAAAATGAGATGTAAATCTTGAATCTCGATCCAATAATACAATTTTAGGTACTCCATGAAACCTAAATATCTCCTATATATACAACCAGGTGAGTTTTCTCAGAGTGTCTATGGTGTTGATGGGTAAAAAGTGAGCACCTTTAGTTAATTGATCTATAATTAAGTATATGGCATCCTTACCACTGGGGGTAATTCAACCACAAAATCCATGGTGATGCTTCCCATTTCCATTCTAGGATAGGCAAGGACTATAGATTCCCCGTCAGTCTTTGATGCTCCAACTTCACCCTTCAACAGGTCTCACATCTCTCTATGAAGTGGGCGATGTCTCATTTTATCTCTTCCTACCAAAATCCTTTCCTAAGATTTTGGAACATATCTCTAGGGTGTATTGAGTATGGTGAAGAATGAGATTATGCTAGTATCTGTTCCATCATTTTTGAGTTAACTAAAATTGCCTTCCATCCTCTATATAGTAAGGTCCCATCCACACTCAAACTGTAATGCACAGGTCCCCTACCCCTATGGACTTGTCCCCTAATCTCTAGCAATTTTGGGTCCTTACTCTATTGATGCTTCAGCTCATCAAACTCACTTACTCTCAACTACTACATAGTAGTGAGAACCTGCTTTGATGAAAAATCCTTTAGTAGCATGTGTCACATCCATTCCAAGAGTGAGTCCACCCCTCTGGAATCATCTAAACCTTAGAACTTGATTTGCAACTTAGTGCATCGACGACTAAGTTTGCCTCTCTCGGGTGATTCTTAATTTCACACCAATAGTCACTAATGGATTTCAATCATCTCCATTGTCTCATATTGAGATTCTTCTGGGTGAAGAGATGTTTCAACTCTTATGGTCCATGTACACCTCGCACTCTTCACCGTATAGATAATGTCACCAAATTCTCAAGGCAAGTACTGTAGCTGCTAGTTCCTAAGCGTGTTTAGGATAATTCTTCTCATGGTCATTTAATTATCTAGATGCATATGCCATTACCCTTCCTTCTTGGATTAGGATGCAACCACAAGCAGTTTTTGGGGTTCAAGGAAAGCTAAAACAAGGGATAGCCAAGTCTAGCACCTGGCTCCCCGTTCCTTGATAAAGGAACTGGCCGTAAGATTGATGATTGAACCACATAGGAGACCCTAATTTCTATACACCCTTGTTTTTACTGCATGAAGTTTTTCATTTCATATTTATGAGCATTATTTCTCATTAACGGTCTTGTCACGAGCATTTCAGTATCGGAACTGTAGACTTTAATGCAGATGTAGATTCAGGAGTAATACCCGAGGAGGAAGAGCCAACCCAACACGAGCAGTAGTCGAGTAGGCTCATGTCCTATTGTAGAATATGTCCGTTGTGGAAGTTGTATTTGAAACTATTAGGTAGGCGACCATATGTGTTCAGTTGGCCATATTTGGGAGATACAAATCAAATAGTTGGATATATGTATAAATATTTAAGGAGTAATGTGACTTGTTGATATTATGAGAATGTAATTATGGTGTTTAGACTTTTGGTACTATAAAAATTAGTATTCAGACTAACCCTTTGCTTTTCTGCTACAAATAATATCCTTTTTTCCTACACGTGCACATCCCGTGACTATTGCACACCTAATCCGATTCAAACCTTGGGTGTTGTCATGAGGTTAGCACAATTGGCACCACATATGTTCACTAGGTCCTTTACCAAGAAAGGGAGTGCCTAGATCCCATAATGGAAATGACATGATATAGTGATAGATTTTGTTGTCAAGTTGCTAAGGACTTCTAGTTGAAAGAACTCAGTGTGGGTGATCATGGATAGATTGACCGAAGGTGCCCATTTCTTCCAGTTACTAACACGGATACTCTAGGGAAGTTGACCAAATTATATTGTTAAGGAAGTAATTAGGCTTCACCAGGTCGCAAAGGCTATCGTGTTAGATAGGGACCCGAAGCTCACTTCCCATTTTGGGAGAGTTTACAAGTGGCTATGGGCATCAGATTGAGATACAATAGTGTCTATCACGTACAAACAGATAACCAATTGGAACAGACTATTCAAACACTCAAAGACATGCTAAAGGCATTAAATGATTGGGGAAGGAGGAGAAGTTGTGTGGCACCCCCAGCCCCCGCTTGGGATTGGATGGTGATTGAAACATTGGGACACATAACATGAGGCTACATACCCCTCGTACATGATATATAACATGCAACACTCCTAAGTTTACTAGCAATATCCAATAAACTATGCAGTGGAATATAAATAGTTTGTGTGATACGAGGAATGCCTAAAGCAATTGCATTGGCACATGGTACTGCAAACTAAACATGACCCAACATTGCCATCATCATAAAGTTTCATTTCATTAAGTACTCCCAGAAAGTGGATATGTTCTTTTCCCAAAACACAGCACCAATCAAAACAAAGTATTATTCCACAAAAGCTTCATTTCATGTCCCTTTTAAAAAAAATGAAGTCTTCATGGCCTTTCTAGCTTTACTTTCTTCTCAAGGAACCAGTCCTTGCCAGGGTTCCTAAGTTGCTTTAATTCGTCCATGAGGTGAAGCACTTCCATAATAATCTTGTCGATGGTCTCTAACAGTTCTGGGATTGAGGGCTTAGAAGAGCTCACTACCATCTTGGGCACTATTCTATCCAAAGGGAGTGCCATCCTCTTTCACTTTGTCATTAATGTTTGTCACAACTTCTACCATTCTAGTTGGGGAATGGTAATAGAAACTACTACAATGAGATTTCGAGGCAAGTAAGCACACAACATACAATGATTAATATAAGCATACAAAAGGCAAATTATGGAATGCATGCATGCACATGTACTCGATACATGACGTGACTGAAAACTTGACTTATGCACTTGACAAGTATTGCAAAAATACATGTAACAGAATTTCCTGACTTATCGAAAAAACATATATTTGTCGTGATTCATTTCTTGGTTAATCACATGATCTAAAACATATCATATCATATCACACGATTCACATCATGTGATGCATATCATACCATGTAGGCGCATTGCCTTGTTCTTATAAGACATGTGGATACATCTCAGCTCTCCTATGCACTGCATGTTCTTGCTAGTTACTGCAGCACCAACAATCCATACACCGTCGCAAATATGTCTTAAACATATTCTTATTATAATAACATGACAGTACTTCGTAGAGCTACTTGCCTTGGTCATGACATCCACTAGCTCAATCTAGCATCATTTGAAAAGAATCCATTTGAGGCATACCAATGGTTCTTTGTCAACCCAGGGGTTACTACTATATTCCTAAGCACTCCAGAGTGGATAGAGAAGCTCCACTAGGACAATCCCCTGCCCTAGCATTTGGGATCGTGATAAAACATTTTGACTTATTTCTTTCATTTGAAAAAGAACTTATACCCAATGCATGTGACATGAGACTTAAGACGTAACCCTTTTACATACTTAAACATGTTACATATGAGATGGCATTTTCATCATGGATCCGAAACATATGCCCAAATGCATGTGATTCATGGCATTTTCATCATATATCCGAAACATATGACATCTTCTCATGAGATTATACAAGTCGTAGCAATAGATTCATCCAAGCAAAGATATAGAACAACCATTAAAGATAAGAGAATTTTTTTTTTTTTAAATGAAGATTTGCACAAGCATATGCGAATGTTAACCAAACTAGGTTGAGTGTACACTTGCAAAAACCTCTTCAGAAACAAAAGCAAAAATTTGAAAAATTACAATATAACATATTAGGAGTTATCACTAACATTCTAGATTCAGAAAAGTGAGTGAGTGAGTGAGTGAAAGTTTGGAAATCTTTTCTCAACTCAAAACCCTAGCACCGAAGCCTTTGAAGATCAAAACCCAAGTTTGCCTTCAAGTTAGAAACTGAATCACATCTCACTCTAATCTTGTGTTCATGTGATTATTCTATGATGAAATGCTTAGGGTTCCATCTTTCTATAAGAGATAGTTTCTAGCATGAAAGTGGATGAGTGTGTCCACAAGCCCTAAAGCCAAAAATGAAGAAAGGAAATTTCTCCACTTGGGTCATTCATGAATGACAAAGAAAGGGTGGAAAGATTCTTACCTTCACATGCTAAACTCCTACTCAAAGTGTGGAGGGCGATTCCTTGGTGATTTATGAAAATAGTGAAGAATATGGTGTTGTTCGGTTGGAAGGAAAGTGGGGCAATGATGTTTGGACTTGAGAATCCTCTAAGTGGTGTGAGAGAAAGGTGGAGCATAGAACATTCCTTAGAAATTCAAAAATGAGCAAGAAGAAAGGGTGTGGTTGTGTGGCATGTGGTCTTTTATATAGCCTTCCTCCTTGAAGCTAATTGGTCAATAAAGAGCCAATGCATATGTTGGACATGTGGCATGGCCCTTCCTATTCTTCCCTTGGCCGAAACCCTAATGTCCTCTAAAACCTTCCCCTACGTCAATGTTCAATGAAATCCTTTGTACATTTGCGTAATTTGCCTCAATTCTTTTTCATTTTCCCAAGAAGGTGGGGGTGCATGCATGCCAAGTGGCATTGGCGTGTGGAGTCCCTCCAGGTGCTGTACCCTCTCTTCCCATGTGTATTCCCTATGTGACTCTCCCACTTCTCTAGAAAACTCTAAACGTGACGTGTGGAAAGTGAGTGGGTGTGGTGACCCAAAAAAAGTGAGTGTAGACTTGTCTTTTCATGTGGTTGTCTCCTCACATACCTTCTAGAAGGTCTTTACATGCTTGACACGTGTCAAATTCTAAGGAAAAGCTTTGGATAGGCATGTGGGGGTGGGAAGCCAAACCATACCTTTTGCTCCTAGGCCTTCCCCGTGCAAAACCCTCTTGGAAATCCCCTTGGTCTTTTCTAGGCGCCACTTCCCCATGCAATCCACCTTGGAACTTAAAATTTTTGCCGAGTGGCATGGTGGGCGTGCAAATGGGGCTTGGCCAAATGCCACTTGATCTTCCCAAACACTCTTCTCTCCCTCTTAACCCACTATCAAGACTAGCTACATAGTGCTTTTCATGTGTGACACGTGACACTAGTTGCAAAGGTTTGGATCATGGGCCAAAGCATCTAGGGTTTTTGGGCTTGGGCTTCTGATGAGTGCACAAAAGTGTACTTTGAACATTCCTTTTACGAGTTTAATTACTAGATTATATGTGTTATTTAGGCATTTTGATTATGGTTTTTCAATTTAAACTTTAATTTCATAATGCCTAAGTTTTGATTCAGTCTCTAATGATTTCACTGCATAAATGAATTTCAAAATGATTAAGCTGAAGTTGGGCCAATAAGGAAGAAAAGAACAATCAAAAGAGAACTTCATACATTCAAAGTCAAAGAAATTGAGTCATAAACAAGGAAGGAAAGAGCAATTAATGAAAAATATTAGGAATCCGCAGCCTCTTTGAGTATCTATTATAATTATGGTCATATCTTTCTCTCTTGATATTCGATTGAGGCGATTCAAGATGCATTAGAAAGCTAACTCAATGGGATACATTTTATCTAGAAATGGTCATTTTCTAATTCAGCCGTTTACTAAGCAAAAAATGGCCCATAATATGCATATGAAAATCTGGAGTATTACCTACCCGAGTTTGCATGTGATTTTCTTTCCATATTGGGGATAGCTCGTGAAAAGTGAGGAAAAGAGAAAGCCAATGGGAGAAAAAGAAGGAGGCTATTCTAGTTTTTGGGAGAGAGATGCTAGGGTTTTGAGAAACTCATATTCCAGAAAAAGAATTATTCTTTTTTCTAATGTGGAGCATAGCAATCCGTGCTTTTAAAAGAAGAGTGGTTTTCAAGAATTACATTTGAACAAATTGGTAATAAAGATATATTTTCTGATTAGAGAGTTTGGTGCTATGATCTCTAACTGAGTATCCAATAAATATGATATGGATAAAATTATGAAGTTAAAGTAAGGGATTCCGGATGCTTCATTTGCCATTAATTCTGATCAAACTTTTTCATTATTACATTTTGGCTCTTCAGTTTATTTCTTTCCAAAAAGGATCTGTCTTACATTAATATTTTGATTTTTGTTTTCTTAAATTTTTAGTTTCTTTGCTCATTCTGCTATTCTTTTAATTTGTTTATTTGAAAAATCGACACCCCAAAGCTGTGCTACAACTATCATGTTATTCTTTGGGCGTAATCAGTTTTCTATTGCGACCGAAATTCTCATGGCTTAAATGGCCTTCTTTTGGGCTTGGATTGCTAATTTATAAAATCAAGGCCTAAATCCAACTAAATAAATCCCGAGGTCCTAAAATATCACTAAGGCAATGAAATCAACAAGCGTGTAGTCTTAGTAAAAAACTCAACTTATCACAAGTTGAGTTCAAGGTATGTCGAGCCTTATTGAGTAGTGGATAGGATAGGCTCAGTGGTATATAGAGTTGCACTATTAGTCAAATTTGGAAATGTGCATGACGTATTCTAATTCTCCACCTTGAGGAAGAGTTTTAGGAAATAGGAACGGTGAGTGCTCAACACTAAGAGATTTACGTTTAGCCAAATCTTACATACGATGAAAAGCCAGTACAAATCCTAGATTAGGAGCAGAAGCTGACGTTTAAGACAATACCCTTGGTGAAGGTGTTATGGGGGAATCCAAAAGTCCATGAAATCACCTGGGAAAGCAAAAGAGATATGAAGGAACAATTTCCTTATTTATTATATTCAAAGGTTGAATATAATAAAGGGGATCATTAATACCACCTTGACCACTTGGTGGATGTGGCCTTATATATATATATTCTTGAAAACATTTGGTTCCTTAGTATTCATAGCATTAATGCCATCAACGACTTATAGTTATCATGGTAAGGGCTAGGCGAACCACCCGCAAAGTCGTTCCACCACTAGCAGTCATCAACAGATTCATCCAAGAAAGGCATGAAGCGGCGAGGCAATTAGATGAAAAACAAAGAGTTGAGCAAGAATATCAACAACCCATAACATGGATTGCAACACACCTCAATGAAATCCTAGACTACCGCAAATTGTGTTTACCCAAGTAGCAAGACTAAATGAAGTAAGGTTCACAGCGTGGGGGGGGGGGGAGAATTCATTTCGCTGTGAGCCTTACTTCATTTTGGAAAGCGAGATAAGGCATCTACTAGAAACTGTCCAACCAGAGGTAGAGTCTAGTGGGTTGGTGGAAGCCAGGGTGTGATGCGTAGGAAGGAGGCGTCAAGAACAAGGGCAAAGATAAATAGTGAAAGGACCTCCTAACTTGCCATATGAAAGGTTGCGTCTAGATGCATTTGTCAATGCCAATTTCGATTCCAACAATGAGCAGTTACACTGTTATTCACAAAATACCATGTCCGAGTGATCAAATGTACCCCCGCCATTGCCCTACGAACCCACCAACAACAAGAGAGGAAACAACACACCTATGAATTTTATTGACGCCTTGTGTAACATTTATAATAATATTAGTAGCCCCCAAATTTTGAGGAAGAAATTTTCTTTCTTTTTTGTTTTGTTTTTTTTTTTTTTGGGGGGGGGGGGGGGGGGGGGGAGATGTGAGAATCATGCCCTTCGAAAGAAGGAACTCCCCACTACTCGCCATCCTTAAAAGGTGTGAGAACCGCGCCCTTCAAAAGCCTGTATTGTCCATCTTCGTCTCACACTTTGAAGATCTCCAAAGATTCAAAAACTTTGTGTGTGTGTGTGTGTGCGCCCGCATGTGTCGTCTACTCTAATCCTCCAAAGAAGACGCCCTAACTTCATAGGCTGAGCTTATTTGCTCACACTTCAGATACTAGAGTTTACATTGAACCAAGGAAGGTCAGATTATCAACAAGCAATTCAATGAAAGCTCAATGGTAAGTCAAGTTTTTCTCTAGGACAACGCTAGCAATATTGTTAATGACTATAAATATGCCAAGTTACAATCTCCTATGCCGTCCTCCTCTTTAAGTACCTATTTTTATAGTTTTAAATAGGAGTACATAATTATGTGACTGAATCAAAACTGTAAACCAAGATGGAGAATTATCAACCAAGCGTCACTCATTACAAAATAGTAAGCATGGTCATTGTCCATCGTGTTGCTATGCGAGCCAAGGTATGCGCATGACCATTTTAGGGGTTATGTGATGTTTTAGGTATTGGATGCTCAATAATGTTATGTGGTTTATTAATACTTTATTTGTTTGGAGCCTAGCGCCTCAGTATGTATGATCTTAATTCTATTTAGTTTGAAAAACAAATTTGTTATATTCATCACCATTACTTGCATTATTAGTTGCTATAACTTATTGAGATTTCCTCGAAATCTTACTGTGGTAGTCCCACTACGGTTCACTCCTCGAAACTGTAAGTTTTGATGCAAATGTAGGCATTGAGGTGGTTTACAAGGAAGTGGATCTAGTGTAGCCTAAGCACTAGTATGGGGGTATGTCTTGATTTAAGTTAGGATTGTATTAAATTAATCGATGGTTATTTTATGTTGGGCGATGAACACACATGGTCTATAATGTTAGGATGGTGGTTGTAATGGTGTGACTTATGGATATTATTGTGTATACATATGCTGGACATATGTACATACAATGCTCCATAGAACGTAAGGGGTGTCACCCATGTGGCATGCATCCTGATGTCGTGGGCATCTAACACATAGATGATCAAAGTCTTAAGAGTGACATGTGAATATGGTGTTAGAATCTTCTTACTATGAGATAAGAGGTTTTATATGGCTTTGGGACCATGTGGAAGCTCCAAGAGTACGAGGTGGGGGACATTTCCTTATTTGTTAATTATGTTATAAATTTTGCCAAAACATTTGAAGTCAAGAGGTTTTGAACCATTGTATTTATTCTATGCTAATATGAACTTTAAAGGTTGTCATTAAAATACATAGATCGATCCCTTCATCAACTCCCATTGTATTATATATATGCTAATATGAATCCATTCCATTTCTATTTATGTTTTTGTTTTTAGTGACAAATAACGAATGCTCTCTTAATTTTGATATGAGATGGCAAATTTCATTCTCCTAGTGTTTGAATATTTCTCCAAATGTAGACATTGTGATTGGTCATGGATCTGGCAAGGTTATTTTGCTAGAGATCAACTTCTGATCTATGCTTTAGGATCTCAAAACTTTTTCATTAAAATTATTTACTAAGCAGTGTTAAATTAATTAGCATGTGCTATCATGCTTAGAACTACGTAATTTCAATGATATATTTCCTTATAAGCTAATAACTTAATTCTGAATAATAAAAATGCAGAATCTTTATAATTAAAAAATATTTAAAAAAAAAAAACTGAAAGATTTCTTCTTTTTAAAATAACTCAAAAAAGTAACTCAAGAAATTACCTTTTCTTTTTTTGTTAATAAAAATTTCAAAAAAGAGTTTATAAAAATAATAAATAAATATGAATTAAATATTAGAAAAATGATACAAAGAAACCATAAAACGTTTTTCAAAATTTAAAAGCTCTTAAAATGCCCAAAAATTATAAAAACATTTAGGAAGATTACATGAACTGGTTTTAATTAGTTTTTTTAATTTTTATTTATTTTATTTTTATGGTTTTTCATTGTTCGTCCTTTTTTTCTTTTTTTTTTCTTTTTTTTCCTCTAAGAATTACAATTTATATTTGTTGGTTTTCGTTTTTTTAATATTTTGGGTTTGCTGTTTTTAACTCCTTAAAGCTAAACGGATTGCAATCTTGTCCGATCACTTTAGATGGGAGCCTGAAAAGAATAATAACAAACAGAGGAAGAGAGAAACTTTTAAATATCTACGAAGAAAACAAGTCATGAGAATATGAGGCCAATCAACTTTTCACCAGCTTTGTAGAAAGGGGGAAACACAGTTCAAATGAAATGTTCAAGATCATACCCAAGACTTTTAAGAATATTTTTGAAAAATAGTCATAATATTTATAAGAGATTTGGTACTCGTCATTTTTACACAATACACCCTATACTTATTTTTAATTTTTTTTACCTTTTTTAATTTTTTAATTTTTTTATTCTATTCATTCTAAAATAATTGAGTTCTTTTACTCATCATTCATATACTATATATTTTGTAAGGAAAAAATTAAAAGATTATATATGATATGTCATATAAAGATAATAAATATAATTTTTCTTTCGAGAAGTCTGTGCATAGATAACTATTAGCTAAGTGTACTCATACATACATATTATATATATATATATATATATATATATATATATATGAGCAGGGCTACCATGCTGCCAGAGTTTACTGCTGGGCCACCCAGTTATAATTTTTTTTCTTTTTGTTCATATTTTTTAATATATTTAAATATTTTTAAAATATAAAAAGAATGCATCAATATACTTAAAATTACTTTCTTAATTATTAAATAAATAAAAAATCCCCGAACGATACAATTTTTTTTTTTTTTTGAGAGGAAGACTATTATTTTATTAATGAGAATGGTGGCAATCAGCCATTACAAGGTTTGAAATAACATGAGTAACACAATCAACATCTAGTCTTTCTTCATTTAAAAATAGTGCTTCCTTAGCAAGCTTATGTGCAACTTGGTTAGCTGCCCTTTTCACATGTTGCAGACTCCAATTTGTTCCATGCAACAGTTGTTTAATATCGGCAATAACAGGATTGTGGATAAACTCCTCGGAGCCCTGAGTGTTAATAGCTTGCACAACATGTAGAGAGTCACCTTCAAATATGCAGTTTGTAAAGCCAAGTTCAGAGCATAACTTCACAGTTTCAAATAATCCCCGAGCTTCAGCATAAGCAGCATTAGAACAGAAAACGAGGGGCTTCATTACACTCAGCAACACCTCCCCTCCACAATCCCTAAGGACAATGCCAATGCCAATCCTGTTTGTTGTTTGCTGGACTGCAATATCCCAATTGAACTTAATGAAACCAGCAGGTGGTAATGCCCATCGAACTACAAGAGAGGCAACTGGGCTCGGTTGATGAACTAGGGCCTGTATAGCCTGCTGATATAAATGACACTCAATGACAGCCTTTTCAAAGAGCTTGGTAGGATGTGTAAATTGCCTTTCATATAGGAAGGCGTTCCTTCTATGCCAAAGAGATCGAGCAATATAAGCAAAACAAGCTAACTCCTTGGTAGTTAGTCTGGAAACCATCTGTTTAAAAATCTGAGCAAAGTCAGTATGAAAAATAGCCATCTTCTGCAATTTCTTATCACTCAGCATCCAAACATCTGCGGCAGCAGGGCAGGACCACAAAGCGTACAGCATACAAATAGGACATAAATTATCATCAACCACCTTCCTCTTGCAAAGATTTTGTTTTGTTGGGAGAGAATCAGAACAGGCCCTCCACATGAAAGTTTTCACAGAGTTAGCAATCGATAGTCCCCATAATTATTTCCAACATGGCCTGTACAAAGCGCTAGTGGATGTCTCGCCAATACAGCTCCTCATTGTCTCCATGTATAGGTGATAGGCACTCTTAACAGAAAAGTGACCAGTAGAAGTGCCTTTCCAAACCAATTTGTCAGGGTTCCCCATCAGGCTAATCGGGATCTGTAGAATTGTAGCAGCATCAGCCTCAGTAAAGATATGTCGAACCAACTATACATTCCACCAAGCCGTGTGAGTGTCAATGAGTTCCTCAACCAAAGCATTAGGCCTTAACACTCGCATTGGAGATTGAATTTGTCCTGATCCACCTCGGGGTAGCCATCTATCATGCCAAACATGAATCTGCTTGCCATCACCCACACGCCAATCTCCTCTAACTTGGTGTACACAAGCCCCCTTTCATCAGTGATCTTCCCAATATGGTTCCTCTTCTTCCTTTGTGTAGCACAAGAGTGAAAATATCGTGAGTTTCCTATCTCCCTTTTGAAGCCAATGTTCTTTGGCACGTTGCTGCCACTTCACATTAATCATTTCCAATAAACCATTGATCTCCCTTTGCAACTGGTGTATTTCCCCAACTGAAGCAGCAGGCATAGACTGCTGTAGATAATTCAGCCGTTGCAACTTAGCTTGTAATAGGAATTCGAGAGAGGTGCCTTGCCTTTACTCCACCTTTGCAAAGTAGACATGCCTTGCTTTAACCTTTGCTTGATGGAAGAAAGGGATACGTGAGGGTCAGAGGAACCATGCCAAAACCTGTTTACCACATCACCACAGTCTTCATAAGAGGACCAGGTTGCTTCATACCTTGCCAGCCGAGGATGAGCCATTCTCTGATGTTGCCATGGTAGGATGGTAATTAGAATAGGACAGTGGTCTGAAGAAATTGTTGGTAGGACTTGAATATTCCCATCTCCAAAATAAGCACACCAGTTCTGTGAAGCCATAGCCCTGTCCAATTTTTCTGTTCTAAAACCATGACCCTCACGGTTATTGGACCAAGTAAACAACAATCCTGCAATACTTGGTGGAATAATTGCATCTGGTTCAATGGTCTCACAGCACCACCTCTTTTCTCAGTGGGGTATAAGAGTTCATTAAAATCCCCAATGCAAAGCCACTTCTCGGGATTCAACCCTTTCAAAGATCTTAACACATTGTAACCACTTCCACGCAACTCAGTCACAGGGTGGCCATAAAAACAAGTGAGCATCCATTGAGTATGCGCGTCACTCATAACCCACGCATTGATGTGGCGATGAGAAAAGGATTGAACAGAAAGAGACAAGTCCTCCCTCCAATAAAGGGCCAAGCCACCACTCTGCCCAATTCCATCCATAGTAAATAAGTTGGGAAAACCAAACTTAAACTTCAACCTATCCAACTTAACCTTCAGCACCTTAGTTTCTATAAGAAATACAATTGTAGGCTTGTAAGTCTTGATCAAACGATCAAGATCACGAACTGTTCGAGGGTTGCCAATCCCTCGACAGTTCCAACTTAGAAGTTTCATTTCCCTCGGCGAGACTGTAACACAGCCTCCGCCGCTAGAGTGGCACTCTAACTTTGTGCTCTAGTATTCCTAATAGTTTTGGGAGGAAAGGTAGAGGTCAAGTCAGGACCAGTGGAAGTGGACTTTCTCTTTCGACCACCTTTGAGAAGTGAAGAAGGATGCGCAGGCAACATGCCAGCCTACCTGATCTGCCTCTTCCACTTCAGCAAGGAGGTACCACAGATGGGTGCCGAATCTGTGGGGCCACCCCTCCACATATCCTTTAGAGTGAGGGGGGCAGCAGAAAATTTTAGCACTGTACTGTTTGTAGTCAGAGCAGCATTAACGGCATTCTTGGAGGTTGCCATCAAAGGGATTGAGGAACTTTTGTCAGCAGAAGTGGCAGTTAGAGTCGTTGGGAATGGCAGCCCTATGGAAGTAGTACACGTGGTTGGTGCGGGATGCTTAGCCAACCCAAGAGCATCTTCAGAAGACCCATGCAACTGCCCAGAGCAGTTATCCTTATCCGACGGGCTGTTAGAAACTGTCATCCCTCCAACCTGCGAAGAAGAACTTGTTCCCTTGGAAATGGCAGGGACAAAGTGGCTTAAGCCGATGAAGGGAGCAGAAGGAGGGGCTCGGAGCCAACTCCCATACGGCAGGTCTGAAGTAGCCAAGTCCGAACCAACAACAGGCTTACTAGAATAGCCATTCGTACTGTGGGAAAGCAGACCACAATAAAAACAGAACCGGGGAATCCGTTCATATTTGAAGGGGATAAATAGTCTCTTCCCCTCGACATTAAGCATCTTCCCTCGAATTAATGGCTTGGTAAGGTTCAATGCAACTAGCACACGTAAAAATCGCCCCCAACTAGTACCCCTGTCATCAGCCTCAACATGATAAACAGGGCCTATGGCACTGCCCATTTGCACACCAATGTCAGTATTCATGCAACCAAAGGGTAAGTTATGCACTTGCACCCATATATACGTCTGAATAAACTCCATAGTAGATGGTGGTGTGAGACCATCAAAGTATTTGAAACAAAGAAGACTCTGATCAAAGGACCATGGCTGCCCATCCAAGACATTCTCTAAGGCACACGCTGTGGCAAATTCGAATAGAAACATATTAAAACCTGCATCGATGATAGTAACGGTGGTGTCCAACCTCCAAAGCTTCAGCATCGTGGTCTTGAAAGCTACTCGATTAATTCTGCTATCGGTGAGGACTTTCCCAATAAGACAGAATCGGCCTCTCTCCAAAGTTGCATGTATATCATGCGTCTTGATCACAACATCCGCAGCCTTCTCTTCAGTTAAGGACAAACGATCACATAAAACGGCAATATCCTCCGCCATCAGTGGCGAGAGATGAGAATCAAAGTGTCACAATGGAAACAAATGTAAGCAGAAAAAAAGCCAACCTTCACTGCACAGGAAGGACAAACCTTTCATCTCAGACGAGAGAAAGAAGCATAATAACTGTCTCCGTAATTGCCGGAGCAAAACGTAGGTTATTCGAACGATACATTTGAGCGGTACCACCCAAGCAGCACAGTAGCATTTTTGTCTATATTTATATATATGTGTGTGTATTTATAAGTTTTCTTTTTTCGCTAACGGTGCTTACTCAAGTCAATGAGGTCAACTTTTTTGACCCAACCCATACGAAGCAAGAAGGAATCCCCTCCCCCGATCTCCTCGTTGCCCAAGTTTGCACTCTTTGAGTTCTTCTCATTCATCCCATCATGGGAAACAAAAGTAACATGCTAAAGAACTAAAGAAGGCTTAGAAAGTTCGAGTGCCCAACCGTTTTCCCAGACTTGGAACCCAAACAAGAATATATTAAAGGTTATGGAATATAACATTAAACAACAATTGTCATTTGTGAACTTCGTAAACAAGTGTTATAAAGCTATTAGATTCGTCGATGTTTCTTTAATTAGCCTGATCAGTTTACTTCGGCTAGGGGTAGTTTGTTAACAGTACTCATCTTTTGGCGCCAGAGGCTGCTTTCTCTTTACCCTCTCTCTCTCTCTCTCTCTCTCTCTCACTCCCTTCCCGTTGAAGCCTTTGTCAACCTGGTGGTTTTGAGTATATCTATTGCTTTGAAATCTGAATGCTGGGTGGTTTCAGATTGGCTTGAATTGTGCTTTTGCTTTTGCTTGTGAGTTACTGTGTTTTTGATTTGTAGTTTCTCTCAAATTGAGTAATATGCATTGAATTGTGTAATGCATGTGTTCCAGTTTTCTTGTTTGACTCTGTTTGCTCTGTGTAACCTACTGATATAGTGTTTGTATACTGAACTGCAGTTGAAGCTTGCGACTTTAAGTTTGATATTGTACCAGAACCGAAGATCTTTCAATATAGCATGGAAAATATAGTGCTGCGCTTTGGAAATAAGGTTTCCAGGGATAATTTTTCTGTGCTCTGGAAGACGGAAGGTGTGTCTGGGAATTTTGATTTCGAGATGGAAAGATTGGCTCTCTCTTTTAAAGATCGTTCCGCAAAGCACAAGCTTGAAATCTCTTTTGAAAACATTGGGACGATTGAGCTATATCGTCCACGTGGTCAAGCAACAAAGTTTCTTCTCATTCAGGTTAGCTGGTGAAAAAATTTAATTAAAAAATACATTTCATCAATATCTCTCATTATGCATAGGTTGCTAAATATACTCTTCCTTACAAGAATTCTTTAAAATATTACAGTTACTGATATCAATGGTTTTTGTTTCGAAATTGCTACCCTTTTTCTTAACTTAATGAGTTCTATCTTCTTTATTTTGCTAGTTACTTGGTGCTCCAAGGATATATGTATCTGATGTTCGTCGTAAAGAATGGGTCAGAGAAGTTGATTTCACTCCATCCAGCCGCATTGGCCAATCTTATGCTCTATGTTTGGAGCTTCCACAAAAGAAGCGGCTTCCGAAATTAAATCTTGTTTTTTCACATTATAAAGAAAATGAAGGCCAATTTGGATTGATGGAAGGCTCTCCTTACTCACGCAGTTCAGGTCTTGTGCCCATTGTGAATCCACCCACAGGCTTTGACCTGCCATATAAAATCTTGTTTAAGATCAACTCTTTGATCCATCATGGGTGTGTTCCGGGGCCAGCAATTGTTGACGGTTTTAATAGGTTGGTCGATCCAAAGAGAATCACAAAAATCGAGTACATAGACAGTGCCCTGTACAAGCTCTTTCATTTAAAGGACTGCTGCTATGAACCTGTGAAATGGCTCAAGGAAGAGTACAACAGATACTCAAAATCTACTCGATTTCAACCAACTCCTGCTATTTCCTTAGATAATGGGCTGGTATATATACACAGGGTTCAAATTACTCCATCTAAAGTATACTTCGGTGGTCCAGAGGTGAATCTCTCCAACAGAGTCTTGCGCCATTATCCTCAAGATATTGATAATTTCCTGCGTGTTTCTTTTGTTGATGAGGACTTTGATAAAGTGTACTCAATAGCTTTATCTTCACGTTCATCATCTGCAAATGAGGACAAGCGAACTAGAGTTTATGATAGGATACTATCCACTCTCAGAAATGGAATAGCTATTGGGGATAAGAAGTTTGAGTTTCTTGCCTATTCATCCAGTCAATTACGAGAAAATTCGGTTTGGATGTTTGCTTCAAGACCTGGCTTGACTGCAGCAGATATTAGAGAATGGATGGGCGATTTTCGAGATATAAGGAATGTGGGAAAATATGGTGCCAGACTGGGTCAGTCTTTTGGCTCTTCTAGAGAAACTGCCAGCGTTGGCATAGATGAAATTGAAGTTATTCCTGATGTGGAAGTTAAGAAAGGAGAAGCCACGTACAATTTCTCAGATGGCATTGGGAAGATTTCTGAAGAATTGGCTTCCGAAGTAGCAACAAAGTTAGGCTGCAGCCCTGTTCCATCAGCATTTCAGATTCGATATGGTGGGTACAAAGGTGTTGTGGCTGTTGATCCTACATCATCTGTAAAGTTGTCATTGAGAAAGAGCATGTGTAAATACAAATCAGATAACACAAAACTCGATGTTTTGTCCTGGAGTAAGTTTCATCCCTGTTTTCTTAATCGTCAGATAGTAACTCTTTTGTCTAACCTCGGGGTTAAGGATCGAGCATTTCGAGAAAGGCAAAGGAAAGATACAAATCAACTGAATGCGATATTAACGGATCCTTGGAGAGCACAGAAGGCACTGGAAATGATGTTCTCAGGAGAGATCTCAAAAGTTCTAAAGGAAATGCTTATGTGTGGTTACAAGCCAGATGCAGAACCATTTCTTTCAATGATGCTTCACACATTCCGTGCATCTATGTTGAAGGAAATGCAGTCGAGAACAAGGATTTTTGTTCCAAATGGAAGAGCTTTGATGGGATGCCTTGACGAAACCAGGACATTGGAGTATGGTCAAGTATTTCTGCAAGCTTCTCGCTTTAGTAGGGAGCTCTACAAGCAGTCATCCGTTATGCTAATTGTCAGCAGTTCAAACCCAGATAACTTCATTTGTGAAGGCCGGGTGTTTGTTGCTAAAAACCCTTGTCTACACCCTGGAGATGTGAGAGTCCTCGAAGCTGTGAACGTGCCAGCTCTACATCACATGGTGGATTGTGTTGTTTTTCCACAAAAGGGAGAGAGGTAAGAGTTTAATATCCCATTTATACGAGACTTTTAGTTTATTGGAACAGAAGATTCATGATATACATGTAGATATATATGCAAATGTGATATTAATGTCTATTTGTACTTTTAGACCACATCCAGACGAATGTTCGGGAAGTGATTTGGACGGAGATTTGTACTTCGTCTCTTGGGATCGTCATCTTATTCCTCCTCGTCAATATCCACCAACGGAATATATTGCAGCTCGAACCAAGCAAGTTGATCATGATGTTACAATTGAGGTATTTAGCAGTACACTACAAGATTGACACAGCTTTTCATTTCTCTCTCATGTTTCCATGTCCTTTGCTGCAACAACAACTTCCATCCATATTCACCTAACATAGAAATGCATTTTATTGTTGTCTTGCAGGAAGTAGAAGAGTATTTCACAGACTACATAGTCAACGATAATTTAGGAATCATCGATAATGCCCACCTCGTCTTTGCAGATAGGATGCCCCTTAAAGCTATGAGCCCTGAATGCTTGGATCTTGCGAAGCTTCACTCAATTTCTGTTGACTTCCCAAAAACTGGTATTGCAGCCGAACTACCTCCTCATCTATTCGTCAAAGAGTATCCCGATTTTATGGAAAAGCCTAATAATAAAGAGAGCTACATATCAACATCTGTTATCGGGAAGCTTTATAGAGAAGTGAAAGATCACATTGCATCTTCCACGAGTCCTGTGGAACCTTTCACTTTGGATTTAGCAAAACAGCATTATGACCCTGAAATGGAAGTGGAGGGCTTTGAGGACTACCTCAGCGACGCTGAAAAATACAAACGTGACTATGATTACAAGTTGGGGAATATGATGGAGTATTATGGAATCCAAACTGAAGCCGAAATTCTCAGTGGCAACATTTTGAAAATGTCAAAACATTTTGATAGGAAGAGGGATCTGGATGCAATTAAATATGCTGTAAAGTCACTAAGAATGGAAGCCAGGAACTGGTTTAACAAGGGAAGTGATGCAGACAGTACTGATAATGCAAAAGCTAAAGCATCGGCCTGGTATCATGTCACATATCATCATACTTACTGGGGTAAATACAATGAGGGACTGGATAGGGCTCATTTCCTTAGTTTTGCATGGTGCGTCTATGAGCATCTTATGCAGATCAAGAAGGATAAAAAGAGCATATAATTTCTTCACAAGTACTACAGTCGTCGTCGATGATTGCATTTATCGAAGCAACTTATGTATATTTGATAGCAGTTTGATGTGACTACTATTTTAAGTTTGTGTACTGTTATTGGTATTTGCTTGTAAATGCTCCAGGCAGATGTTTGGAGCTGAATATGTATTAGTTTATATTGTATTTGATTAGATTTCCTGTTTTGTATGATTCTGCGCAATATATATATATATATATTACATGAATTGGTTTGGAATGTGTAGATATACTATCGACAAGCGTCGTTGTGACAATATATATAATGGTAATTGTATTGTATTAATTACATAATTTTGTGCTTAAAAAATAGTTGGCTTTGATTAATTTCAAAACGATTATACATGGGATAAATCTTGTAGAGATAGCAAATCGATCTTCATGATTATTGAATTTGAGAACTGATTCTAATTTTTTTTTTTTTTTTATTGCAAATGCATGCCTCAACTATTGTTATATATATGCTAGATTAGTTTCGACAAACAACAAAATATTAAAAACGATTGCTTAATTAGCCTAGATTGAACCTATTTAATGAATATGCTTGAAGCATCTATTAACAAGCATGATAAATTTGCAATTGCACAAACGATTTATGTAACAACCTAGTCCCGGGTAGGTTGGAGACATACTTATTGTCACATTAAATTATATCTCAGCATATATCTCAGGTACATATAGATCTCAATATTTTAAACTAACTATTCCAAAATAATTAACTAATAACACCACAAAGTCTTAATATAAATGGCAACCTCTCAAGTTTCAAAAAATTACAAAAAAATTTTAGAGGCAACGTGATTTTTGCGGAGAGGTGGTTTTTGGCGATTTTGAGGACCCCTTTTTTTTGGAGACAGTTTTGGGTATTCCGAGTTATTCGGAATTGCCATTTTTGTCATTCTGCCACAGGTTTGCTAGGGTTAGGCCATGGAGGCCTCCCTAACTCCTTTAGCGGGGGCTGCTGTAGTGGCTTAGGTTACAACATCGTTTTCTAATCAAGTGGTGCAATCCTCGTTTAGGCTGTCGATGAGATATCTTGTGGAGGTTGATGGCGAGCAAGGTTTTATTTTCTCAAAGGTTAAATGTCTAAGGTTGCAGAGGATTTCATGTTTGCTCTGGTGCTAAAGTTCTCTCGCACGAGACCTTCCATTGATGATGTGTGTTCGCAAGTTGCTAAATCATGGGGTCTAAAAGAGGTTCCTGTCGTAAGCTTTATGGACGATCTGCATGTTCTTTTCCAAATGAGAAGTGAACGTGATTTTTTGCATGGATGAGCTCAGGAAGGCCGTACAATAGGAGGTTCGAGTTTTCGGTTGTTTAGATGGACAAAGGACTTTGACTTGTCGAAGGAATCTCCATTAACGCCTGCATGGATTTTCCTACTTGGTCTGCCAATGCATCTATACCGAACGGATTGTTTGCAAATTTTAGCATCTCGATTTGGCCGTTATCTGGGAACTGATAATGCTACGCTTCATAAAACAAGGGCGTTTAGAGCCAGGATGTGCGTTTAAGTCGATTTATTACTATAGCTAGTGCAGGATTTTCCGATCGTTCTATCAGTGACAAGGAAGATATGGTAGAAGATAAAGTATGAGAAGCATGGTTTTTATTGTTCCAAGTGTCATCGTTAGGGTCACATGGCGGTGGTGTGCAGGATGGGTGTGAGAAAAACAGGGGAAGCCAAGACGGAGAAGAGAGTCTCTAAGCTGGCTTGGAAAGGGAAAAATAAAAGGGAGGTAAGTGAGGTGGATGCAGTGAAAAATGATCGAGTTGTTTCAGAAACGGAAAGGGAACAGATGCGAGCAGTGCAGGTTCCGAATGGCATAGGTTCTTCTATGGTTGCTGTTGTAGATGTCGGGCTAAAGTCAAAGGATGAGTTGGTAAATGATAGTCGGTTGATTGAGAAGGATTTAGAGGGGGAGGTTTGTGAGGAAATTGAGGGTGATGCAAGCTAGACTGACGGTGAGTGTGTTGATGGTTTGCTAGTGGACAATACTATGATAGCTGGGGAAACAGGACCAAAGTAGTAGTGGTTCATGAATTAGGGGAGGCCAGCAGAAGGGAGGTGTTAATAGGTGATGATTTGGTGTGTAGGCAAGTAGTTAATTTGTGTAGGGAAGATTCTGTCCAGGCTGATAGTGAGTGCAATGTAGGCAGCTATGGTGAGGTGGAATCTGCTGATGTATTATGAGTTCTAGTGGCCATTAGGTGGAGTGCTTGGAGATGGTAAATAAAACTTTGGCTTTGGAGTGTTCAGTGCATGTGAGACTGGCAGCAAAGTCCCCTGGGATAGCAGTAGATTATTTATCTGAACAGAAAATGAGGGACCGTTGAAGCCTCTTGCCAGTAATAAACTATATGAGTCGGACATAAGGTGCGGGCTAGCTCAAAAAAATCTGAAGGCAAACCTTTGTAGGGAACTCGACAGTCAATGCGGGTGTCCACCCGCACTACCAAACTTAATTTATGACGGATACAGTTTTAGTGTGGAATGTGAAAGGGTTGGGTAGGTCAAGAAAAAGGCTGAAAGGGTTGGTCCAAAGGAAAAATTCCTTTTTGGCTATTGTTTCAAAACCATTTACAAGTGTTGATCGTATGTTGAGATTAGCATCTTTTTTGAATCTTTCGTTGTTTTAATCGAATGAGAACATGGGTGGTAAGCTTTGGTTGTTTTGGAAGGAGAATACAATTTTCGATGTTGTGTCCAAAATGGCTCAGATGATTACTGGGTGGTTTTCTTTTTCAGACTTGAAAGTTCTGGTGACCTTCATATATGCTAAGTGTAGCTAGGTGGAGTGTCAGGATCTATGGTAATCTTTAGAGGACATCAACGTCGGAAGTTGTCGCAGCTGGTTTTGGGTGATTTTAATATCATCAGGAATGATGGTGAGCTGATTGGTGGACGCCCGAGAGCTATTTCAACAATTGATGAGTTTAATTCTTGTTTAGAATTGTGTGGTTTGTGGATCTTCCATGCACTGGGGGTTGAGTGTCTTGGTGTAATGGCCATGAGGGATCTTCTCGGAGCTAGGTTAACTTGGATAGAGTTGTTAGCAACTCTGGGTTCTCTAGTGCATTTTCGAATACTTGGTACGAGTACTTGCCAAGGAAATATTTAGACCATTGTCTGATGGTTCTTAAGTTAGATAGGGATTGGCAACGGTATGGCCCTTCTACCTTTAGATTTGAGAATATGTGTTGAACATGACTCTTTCAGGGGGTGTGTAGAGATGGTTTGGCGCGCACCAGTATAGGGTTTGGGCCTTATAAAGCTAGCAGCCAAGATGAAAAAGTTGAAGGTGGCCTTGCGTACGTGGAATAAATTGGTTTTTGGCCAGGTGGAGGTTCATTTAAAGGAGTTAGAGGGACGGTTGGAGGGGCGAGAGAGGCAATTATAGGATGGTTTTTTTCAGAATTAGAGGCTGTTACTTGGCTACAAAGGTCGAGTTGGAAGCTTGGGAATACAAGGAAGAATTATGCTTGCTCAGATTGCTAAGAAAGCTTGGATGGTGATGAAAACTCGAAGTTCTTTCATGTTGTTGTAAACCAACGTAGAAAGACTAGTTTTATATTTTCTATGACTCTTGGATGGCACGGTCCTTAGCACTTCGGAGTAGGTTCATCATGCTGCAGCCTGCTATTTTCAAAATTTTCTTTCGGGGGCAACAGCTAGTGAGGATGCTGGTCTCTCTTCCCTCTTGGACAAGGTAATTGAGGATGATGATAATTTTATTGTTTGCAAAGAGCCCATGGAACTAGAGGTCAATGAGGCTTTAATGTCTATCCCGAAGCAAAGTAGCCTCAGACTTGAAGGTTTTGGCTCTGATTTTTGGGGGGTTCCCCTTCCCGGTTTTATACGTCGTCATTAATTGTTCTTATTTCAAAGGTGCAAGAGCCAAAGAGTTTCGATGAATTATGGCCTATTAGTTTATGTTCGGTTACTTATAAAAAAATTTCTAAGATCTTGGTTCTCGATTGACAAAGTTTCTTCCATCGATATTTCACAGAGCAAGGCGCCTTCATTCGGAGAGAAGTGTATTTGAGAATATTACGTTGGCGCAGGAGATGGTCCATTCATTGAATAAAAAAATGAATGGTGGCCACCTTATGGTCAAGATGGACATGTCCAAAGCCTATGATCGGGTTGATTGGAATTTTATTTTACACGTGCTTGAGTGTTTCAGATTTTCTTCTGAATTTCATGTTTTGGTGGGTAATCTTACGCTCACAATGGTTCTCGATTATGATGAACGTTCTTACGAGGGTTATTTTTAGTCGACCCGAGGGCTTTGACAAGGTGATCCTCTATCTCCTTATTTTTTATCATCATGGCGAGTGTTGTCCAACTTCTACGAAGAAATTTTGAGAGTGGAAGGATTAAGGCTTTTTCCGATCCCTCGGGGGCACCTTTGATTTCCCACCTTCTATATGCGATGATCTTTTGATTTTTCTTAATGGGAAAAGCAATCCTTGCGAAGACTTATAGAGGTATTGGGATGCTATGAGAGGTGGTTAGGTTAGTTGATAAACAAGGAAAAATCAGCGTTATTCTTCCTTGATCATATCACTAGGGGAAGGAGAATCAGATTGAAGAGGTTATCGGGTTTTGTGGAGGGAAAGTTTCTGGTGGTGTGATGACCCGCTTTTATGTGTATTTTCACTGAAGAAATAGTTTAATTTAATTAAATATTTTATAGTGCCTTTATTTTAAATTATCGAGTTTTAAATGGATTTTATTGCCTGTTGGATTTAATTTGTGACTTAATTTATTTTGGCTTGTTTTTGGTTTTAAAAATTTAAATAGTTGGTTTTTACTAGTTATTTATTTTATTTTAGCTTATTGATGTGTTTAAAATATTTTATTGGTGTTCATTTAATTATTTGATGTAGTGTTAATTTATTTTTATCGTTTTATGTTTTTATACCGTTTTCGGCTGATCAGTCTTCGGACTTCCAACGTGAGGACTGGACCTCATTATTTTCCTTCCATCTTTTCTTTTTCTCTTCTTTTTCTTTTTCTCCTTTTTCTTTTTTTCTTTTTTTTCTTTTTCCCTCATCTCCCCTGTTCGGCTCTCTCTCTCTCCCCGCGTCTCTCTTTCTCTCTCTCTCTCCTCACCCACGCACGCCGGCCTTCACCGCCCAGGCCCGCCGTTCGCCGGCGCCGTGGCCGACACCGCCCCTATCGGTCGACTCCCCTCCGGCCGGTGATCATTCCCTCCGACTCCCAGCCCCAACCGGCCGGCCGTTTGGCCGGAAAAAGCCCAAAAAGCCGCACGGTTTGTGGCTCGATCCGCCGCCGTCGCTCCACCTCCGGCCACCACCTCTTCACCACTTCTTCCCCTACTCCTTGCCGACCTAACCCACCCATCCCCGGCCTCAAACGGTCACCGGAGCGGCTCCCACGAGCTCAACTCCGATTTGCCCTTTTTCCGCCCCTACCGGCGTTTTCGCCGCCACCCACGGCCAAAACTCACTTCCACTAGCTTCATAAACATCCCTAGACCATTCCCTATCAATTTGGTGTCTTGGTTTGTCCCCGGTCAAAAGTGGGTATTTTGCGACCCACGGGAACAGTGCATTTGCACTGTTACGTTGCTTTCGCATCGCCGTTCGCTTCGCGCCGAACCTTCTAAAAATCCTATATAGCGCTGTAAGTATTTTCTAAACTCTACTTTTAGATTTAAATATATTTTGCTCATACAATAATTTTATCTGGTTGGTTGGCTGATTCCGGACTGAGTCCGAGGAGTTCGGGGGTCGGGTGGATGGAGGACGGAGTTGCTTGTTTTGTTGTGCTATGGTTGATTTTATTTGTCGAGCATTGAAATTGGCATTTACATGATGCATGCACGTGTATTTTATTTTATTTGATAAAATCCTGTTTTATTGGCGTAAATGGTTTTTGGGAGTGTGCGTATCACGAGCCCAAGCCGGGATGGGTTATTATCTCGGTGGAGCTCCTCTGGTCACTCGGGAGTGGATAATACTGAGTGACATCCCCTGGGTTGTCGCCGGGCGACGACCGGATCGCACGATACGGTAACGCTGTCGTGTCGACTCCGTGGTCCTTTTAGTGGCGGGGACTAGAGGATGGCCTGGCCAGGTACGCGCGAGTTGGAGGCGCGAGTCTGGGCATCACTCGTGTAGGTGTCACACGCGTAGACGTTACCTGCGGTGTGGCACAGAGCCAGAGTGTGCGGATGATCCCTAGGGGAGATCATGGTGCATGCATAATTGGTTGGTTTTCATGGTTTTCGGATATGGGCCATTTTCTGGGAAAATGGCGATGGTCTTGTGATCCATTTTCTGGGAAAATGGTGGTTTGGGCCATTATCTGGGATAATGGCGAGGCTTGGTTTTAAACGGCATATGTGGGCCGTTATCGAGGATAACGGCGAGGTTTGTTTAATGGGCATGTTTTTGAGCCAAATGGGTTTTTGGCGTGCGTGGAAAAATATGGTTTGTGAGTTTTGTGCATTGGCATTTATTCATGCATATTGTTTGAGTTTAATATTTTTTATCTAGTGGTGTTTGGATTTTACTTACCTGCGGCACCATTTTGGTACCGTAGATTTTGATGCAGAGTTCGAGGAGGAGGAGGAGGCTGAGCCCGAGGATGCGGCTCCGCCGGAGATCTGAGTTGGAGTTCATGCTTTATGTTTGGTTTGAAACAATATTTATATCATGTAATATTTTATTATGTACCTTTGAACCGTTTGTATTTTATTTAAGAAAAATTCTGGTACTTAGTATTTGACTTTGCTATCCGCTGCGTATCTTCTTGTGCACATTTGTCGCTTGCACACACTTGGCACTCATCGTTAGGGTGGTGACCCGTGATGTCACCATCCGGGCGCCTCGAATTCCCCGTATCCGTACGTGGGGATTTTGGGGGCGCCACAGGTGGTATCAGAGCGGTTTGGCTCTGGGTAAAACCACATGTCCCATAGGAGAGGTACCAGAATGTTTTTTTTTAGTTGTGTTTTAAAATTTATTTTAAGTAATATTGCTTTTTGACGTGTTTTAGTTGTTTTGAATTTATTTGAGCTTGTTTGGTTGTTTTATTTAATTAGTTATGTTATTGCTGCTGATTTGTTTTTGTTTTCTTGTTATGTGGTTTGGTTTTGGTTTGGTTTTATGTTATTGGTTTTATCCGTTTTCTTAAAAGGGGGTCAAAGGTTGTGGTGGCAGGTAAAATGGTGAGACCGAGGAAATCTACACAAGGGCCACGGGATGATACACAGAGAGATGACTCCATTGCCCAAGCTATACGGCAAATGACAGAATTTATGCAGCAAAATTTTAGGCCTCAGCAAGGAGTGCCTAGCCCACAACCGGAGGTCCTTGGCCGCAACAAGGAGGACCTTGGCAGCAAGGAGGGGCTTGGCAACAAGGAGGGCCTTGGCAACAAGGAGGGCCATGGCTACTACCAGGAGGGTCCAGTGGAGGAGTGCAAGCGGGGTGCACGTATGAGCGCTTTCTGGCGCATAGGACTCCCCACTTCAATGGAGACGAGGATCCACTACAAGCTGGAAAGTGGATCAAGGATTTGGAGAGGACTTTTGAGGTATGTGGTTGCACCGAGGCGCAACAAGTTCTCTACGCCAGCTATCTGTTACAAGGCACTGCTTTCGATTGGTGGGATACCAAAAGAATAATGCTGGAGTCAGAATTGGGATCTTTTGCCGCGGTGACTTGGCAGCGCTTCAAGAAGGAATTTAATAACCGCTTCTTTCCCGCTTCTGTAAGGCGGCAAAAAGCAAGAGAGTTCTCACACTTGGTCCAAGGGAGCATGACCGTGGAACAGTACTCCCGAAGAGTTTGTAGAACTTGGGAAATTTGCTCCCCACCTCATCGCCACAGAGGAGATGCAAGCTGAGCGTTTCCAGGAGGGTCTACGCCCCGATATACGCCGGTTGGTAGTCAGCCACCGGATATCCACTTTCAGGATTTAGTGGATGTGGCCACCCTCGTGGAGCGGGAGAATAATTTGAGTATGGGTTCCCCTCCGGGACATAAAAGGCGGAGTTATACTGGAGAAGGAAGTAGCTCTGGATCGCCTCAGAAAATTGTTCAGCGGTCTGGAACTCGACCACAAGCTGCCTCAGGAGTGCGTATAGGAGGTCGGATGCCCGTTTGCATGAGGTGTAATAGAGCTCATACGGGTGAGTGCACTTTGGGTGGAGCTCGATGCTATAATTGTGGCCAGCAGGGACACTTTGCCCGTGAGTGTCCTAATACAGTTCAAGGAAGCCGTGGAGGTCGACGTGGTGGAAGAGCTAATCAGAGACAAGTAGCACAGGCTCGAGTGTATGCTCTTACCCCTGGAGAGGTNCGTTAGGGTCACATGGCGGTGGTGTGCAGGATGGGTGTGAGAAAAACAGGGGAAGCCAAGACGGAGAAGAGAGTCTCTAAGCTGGCTTGGAAAGGGAAAAATAAAAGGGAGGTAAGTGAGGTGGATGCAGTGAAAAATGATCGAGTTGTTTCAGAAACGGAAAGGGAACAGATACGAGCAGTGCAGGTTCCGGATGGCATAGGTTCTTCTATGGTTGCTGTTGTAGATGTCGGGCTAAAGTCAAAGGATGAGTTGGTAAATGATAGTCGGTTGATTGAGAAGGATTTAGAGGGGGAGGTTTGTGAGGAAATTGAGGGTGATGCAAGCTAGACTGACGGTGAGTGTGTTGATGGTTTGCTAGTGGACAATACTATGTTGGTTATAGCTGGGAACAGGACCAAAGTAGTAGTGGTTCATGAATTAGGGGAGGCCAGCAGAAGGGAGGTGTTAATAGGTGCTGATTTGGTGTGTAGGCAAGTAGTTAATTTGTGTAGGGAAGATTCTGTCCAGGCTGATAGTGAGTGCAATGTAGGCAACTATGGTGAGGATGGAATCTGCTGATGTATTATTGAGTTCTAGTGGCCATTAGGTGGAGTGCTTGGAGATGGTAAATAAAACTTTGGCTTTGGAGTGTTCAGTGCATGTGAGACTGGCAGCAAAGTCCCCTGGGATAGCAGTAGATTATTTATCTGAACAGGAAAATGAGGGACCGTTGAAGCCGCTTGCCAGTAATAAACTATATGAGTCGGACATTGAGGTGCAAGCTAGCTCAAAAAAATCTGAAGGCAAACCTTTACAGGGAACTCGATAGTCAATGCGGGTGTCCACCTACACTACCAAACTTAATTTATGACGAATACAATTTTAGTGTGGAATGTGAAAGGGTTGGGCAGGTCAAGAAAAAGGCTGAAAGGGTTGGTCCAAAGGAAAAATTCCTTTTTGGCTATTGTTTCAAAACCATTTACAAGTGTTGATCGTATGTTGAGATTAGCATCTTTTTTGAATCTTTAGTTGTTTTAATCGAATGAGAACATGGGTGGTAAGCTTTGGTTTTTTTGGAAGGAGAATACAATTTTCGATGTTGTGTCCAAAATGGCTCAGATGATTACTGGGTGGTTTTCTTTTTCGGACTTGAAAGTTCTGGTGACCTTCATATATGCTAAGTGTAGCTAGGTGGAGTGTCAGGATCTATGGTAATCTTTAGAGGACATCAACGTCGGAAGTTGTCGCAGCTGGTTTTGGGTGATTTTAATATCATCAGGAATGATGGTGAGCTGATTGGTGGACGCCCGAGAGCTATTTCAACAATTGATGAGTTTAATTCTTGTTTAGAATTGTGTGGTTTGCTAGATCTTCCATGCACTGGGGGTTGAGTGTCTTGGTGTAATGGCCATGAGGGATCTTCTCGGAGCTAGGTTAACTTGGATTGAGTTGTTAGCAACTCTGGGTTCTCTAGTGCATTTTCGAATACTTGGTACAAGTACTTGCCAAGGAAATATTTAGACCATTGTCTGATGGTTCTTAAGTTAGATAGGGATTGGCAACGGTATGGCCCTTCTACCTTTAGATTTGAGAATATGTGGTATGAACATGACTCTTTCAGGGGGTGTGTAGAGATGGTTTGGCGTGCACCAGTATAGGGTTTGGGCCTTATAAAGCTAGCAGCCAAGATGAAAAAGTTGAAGGTGGCCTTGCGTACGTGGAATAAATTGGTTTTTGGCCAGGTGGAGGTTCATTTAAAGGAGTTAGAGGGACGGTTATAAGATGGTTTTTGTTCAGAATTAGAGGCTGGTTACTTGGCTACAAAGGTCGAGTTGGAAGCTTGGGAATACAAGGAAGAATTATGCCTTGCTCAGATTGCTAAGAAAGCTTGGATGGTGATGAAAACTCGAAGTTCTTTCATGTTGTTGTAAACCAACGTAGAAAGACTAGTTTTATATTTTCTATGACTCTTGGATGGCACGGTCCTTAGCACTTCGGAGTAGGTTCATCATGCTGCAGCCTGCTATTTTCAAAATTTTCTTTCGGGGGCAACAGCTAGTGAGGATGCTGGTCTCTCTTCCCTCTTGGACAAGGTAATTGAGGATGATGATAATTTTATTGTTTGCAAAGAGCCCATGGAACTAGAGGTCAATGAGGCTTTAATGTCTATCCCGAAGCAAAGTAGCCTCAGACTTGAAGGTTTTGGCTCTGATTTTTGGGGGGTTCCCCTTCCCGGTTTTATACGTCGTCATTAATTGTTCTTATTTCAAAGGTGCAAGAGCCAAAGAGTTTCGATGAATTATGGCCTATTAGTTTATGTTCGGTTACTTATAAAAAAATTTCTAAGATCTTGGTTCATCGATTGACAAAGTTTCTTCCATCGATCATTTCACTAGAGCAAGGCGCCTTCATTCCGGAGAGAAGTGTATTGGAGAATATTACGTTGGCGCAGGAGATGGTCCATTCATTGAATAAAAAAATGAATGGTGGCCACCTTATGGTCAAGATGGACATGTCCAAAGCCTATGATCGGGTTGATTGGAATTTTATTTTACACGTGCTTGAGTGTTTGAGATTTTCTTCTGAATTTCATGTTTTGGTGGGTAACTCTATACGCTCACAATGGTTCTCGATTATGATGAACAGTTCTTACGAGGGTTATTTTTAGTCGACCCGAGGGCTTTGACAAGGTGATCCTCTATCTCCTTATTTATTTATCATCATGGCGAGGTGTTGTCCAACTTCTACGAAGAAATTTTGAGAGTGGAAGGATTAAGGCTTTTTCCGATCCCTCGGGGCACCTTTGATTTCCCACCTTCTATATGTCGATGATCTTTTGATTTTTCTTAATGGGAAAAGCAATCCTTGCGAAGACTTATAGAGGTATTGGGATGCTATGAGAGGTGGTTAGGTTAGTTGATAAACAAGGAAAAATCAGCGTTATTCTTCCTTGATCATATCACTAGGGGAAGGAGAATCAGATTGAAGAGGTTATCGGGTTTTGTGGAGGGAAAGTTTCTGGTGGTGTGATGACCCGCTTTTATGTGTATTTTCACTGAAGAAATAGTTTAATTTAATTAAATATTTTATAGTGCCTTTATTTTAAATTATCGAGTTTTAAATGGATTTTATTGCCTGTTGGATTTAATTTGTGACTTAATTTATTTTGGCTTGTTTTTGGTTTTAAAAATTTAAATAGTTGGTTTTTACTAGTTATTTATTTTATTTTAGCTTATTGATGTGTTTAAAATATTTTATTGGTGTTCATTTAATTATTTGATGTAGTGTTAATTTATTTTTATCGTTTTATGTTTTTATACCGTTTTCGGCTGATCAGTCTTCGCACTTCCAACGTGAGGACTGGACCTCATTATTTTCCTTCCATCTTTTCTTTTTCTCTTCTTTTTCTTTTTCTCCTTTTTCTTTTTTTCTTTTTTTTCTTTTTCCCTCATCTCCCCTGTTCGGCTCTCTCTCTCTCCCCGCGTCTCTCTTTCTCTCTCTCTCTCCTCACCCACACACGCCAGCCTTCACCGCCCAGGCCCGCCGTTCGTCGGCGCCGTGGCCGACACCGCCCCTATCGGTCGACTCCCCTCCGGCCGGTGATCATTCCCTCCGACTCCCAGCCCCAACCGGCCGGCCGTTTGGCCGGAAAAAGCCCAAAAAGCCGCACGGTTTGTGGCTCGATCCGCCGCAGTCGCTCCACCTCCGGCCACCACCTCTTCACCACTTCATCCTCGACTCCTTGCCGACCTAACCCACCCATCCCCGGCCTCAAACGGTCACCGGAGCGGCTCCCACGAGCTCAACTCCGATTTGCCCTTTTTCCGCCCCTACCGGCGTTTTCGCCGCCACCCACGGCCAAAACTCACTTCCACTAGCTTCATAATCATCCCTAGACCATTCCCTATCAATTTGGTGTCTTGGTTTGTCCCCGGTCAAAAGTGGGTATTTTGCGACCCACGGGAACAGTGCATTTGCACTGTTACGTTGCTTTCGCATCGCCGTTCGCTTCGCGCCGAACCTTCTAAAAATCCTATATAGCGCTGTAAGTATTTTCCAAACTCTACTTTTAGATTTAAATGTATTTTACTCTTTCAATAAATTATTTGGTTGGTTCGCTGATTCCGGACTGAGTCCGAGGAGTTCGGGGGTCGGATGGATGGAGGACGGAGTTGCTTGATTTGTTGTGCTATGGTTGAATTTATTTGTCGAGCATTGAAATTGGCATTTACATGATGCATGCACTTGTATTTTATTTTATTGGATAAAATCATGTTTTATTGGCGTAAATGGTTTTTGGGAGTGTGCGTATCACGAGCCCAAGCCGGGATGGGTTATTATCTCGGTGGAGCTCCTCTGGTCACTCGGGAGTGGATAATACTGAGTGACATCCCCTGGGTTGTCGCCGGGCGACGACCGGATCGCACGATACGGTAACGCTGTCGTGTCGACTCCGTGGTCCTTTTAGTGGCGGGGACTAGAGGATGGCCTGGCCAGGTACGCGCGAGTTGGAGGCGCGAGTCTGGGCATCACTCGTGTAGGTGTCACACGCGTAGACGTTACCTGCGGTGTGGCACAGAGCCAGAGTGTGCGGATGATCCCTAGGGGAGATCATGGTGCATGCATAATTGGTTGGTTTTCATGGTTTTCGGATATGGGCCATTTTCTGGGAAAATGGCGATGGTCTTGTGATCCATTTTCGGGGAAAATGGTGGTTTGGGCCATTATCTGGGATAATGGCGAGGCTTGGTTTTTAAGGTTATGTTTTTAAGCCAAATGGGTTTTTGGCGTGCGTGGAAAATATGATTTATGAGTTTTGGAGCATTGACATTCATTCATACTTGTTGTTTGAGTTTAATATGCTTTTATCTAGTGGTGTTTGGATTTTACTTACCTGCGGCACCATTTTTGGTACCGTAGATTTTGATGCAGCGTTCGAGGAGGAGGAGGAGGCTGAGCCCGAGGATACGGCTCCGCCGGAGTTCTGATTTGAAGTTATGCTTTGTACTTAGTTTTAAAACAATATTTATATCATGTAATATTTTATTATGTGCCTTTGAACCGTTTGTATTTTATTTAAGAAAAAAATAATTCTGGTACTTAGTATTTGACTTTGCTATCCGCTGCGTATCTTCTTGTGCACATTTGTCGCTTGCACACACTTGGCACTCATCGTTAGGGTGGTGACCCGTGATGTCACCATCCGGGCGCCTCGAATTCCCCGTATCCGTACGTGGGGATTTTGGGGGCGCCACAGGTGGTATTAGAGCGGTTTGACTCTGGGTAAAACCACATGTCCCATAGGAGAGGTACCAGAATATTTTTTTTTAGTTGTGTTTTAAAATTTATTTTAAGTAATATTGCTTTTTGACGTGTTTTAGTTGTTTTGTATTTATTTGAGCTTGTTTGGTTGTTTTATTTAATTAGTTATGTTATTGCTGCTGATTTGTTTTTGTTTTCTTGTTATGTGGTTTGGTTTTGGTTTGGTTTTATGTTATTGGTTTTATCCTTTTTTTTAAAAGGGGGTCAAAGGTTGTGGTGGCAGGTAAAATGGTGAGACCGAGGAAATCTACACAAGGGCCACGGGATGATACACAGAGAGATGACTCCATTGCCCAAGCTATACGGCAAATGACAGAATTTATGCAGCAGAATTTTAGGCCTCAGCAAGGAGTGCCTAGCCCACAACCCGGAGGTCCTTGGCTGCAACAAGGAGGGCCTTGGCAGCAAGGAGGGGCTTGGCAACAAGGAGGGCCTTGGCAACAAGGAGGGCCATGGCTACTACCAGGAGGGTCCAGTGGAGGAGTGCAAGCGGGGTGCACGTATGAGCGCTTTCTGGCGCATAGGACTCCCCACTTCACTGGAGACGAGGATCCACTACAAGCTGGAAAGTGGATCAAGGACTTGGAGAGGACTTTTGAGGTATGTGGTTGCACCGAGGCGCAACAAGTTCTCTACGCCAGCTATCTGTTACAAGGCACTGCTTTTGATTGGTGGGATACCAAAAGAATAATGCTGGAGTCAGAATTGGGGTCTTTTGCCGCGGTGACTTGGCAGCGCTTCAAGAAGGAATTTAATAACCGCTTCTTTCCCGCTTCTGTAAGGCGGCAAAAAGCAAGAGAGTTCTCACACTTGGTCCAAGGGAGCATGACCGTGGAACAGTACTCCCGAAGATTTGTAGAACTTGGGAAATTTGCTCCCCACCTCATCGCCACAGAGGAGATGCAAGCTGAGCGTTTCCAGGAGGGTCTACGCCCCGATATACGCCGGTTGGTAGTCAGCCACCGGATATCCACCTTTCAGGATTTAGTGGATGTGGCCACCCTCGTGGAGCGGGAGAATAATTTGAGTATGGGTTCCCCTCCGGGACATAAAAGGCGGAGTTATACTGGAGAAGGAAGTAGCTCTGGATCGCCTCAGAAAATTGTTCAGCGGTCTGGAACTCGACCACAAGCTGCCTCAGGAGTGCGTATAGGAGGTCGGATGCCCGTTTGCATGAGGTGTAATAGAGCTCATACGGGTGAGTGCACTTTGGGTGGAGCTCGATGCTATAATTGTGGCCAGCAGGGACACTTTGCCCGTGAGTGTCCTAATACAGTTCAAGGAAGCCGTGGAGGTCGACGTGGTGGAAGAGCTAATCAGAGACAAGTAGCACAGGCTCGAGTGTATGCTCTTACCCCTGGAGAGGTGGATGATGAGGCACCAGCGACCCACGATGCTGGAGTGATTACAGGTATGGTTCTAAATTAATTAATTTTTGGATTTGATGTTTGGTGTGGTTTGATGTTTCTTTGTTTCGGATTTTGTGGGTATATGTGTTTGGTTCAGGAAGAGTCCGGTTGTATGACTTTTATGCTTGCACATTGTTTGATTCGGGTGCATCTCAATCATTTGTGTCTTCTACGTTCGCTCGGATATGTAATTTGGTTACGGGACCCCTACCAGGATCGTTGGTGGTGAGTCTTCCAAATGGTGAAATGGTTTGTTGTTCTAAAGTTGCGTTGGGTTGTCCCTTGGATTTTGGTGGTAGGACCCTTGATGCCGACTTGGTGGTGTTCAAGTTGTTGGGATTTGATATTATTCTCGGCATGGATTGGTTATATCGGTATTGTGCAAGTATAAATTGCAGAAGTCGGGTAATCAGTTTTCAACTCCCAGATGGTGATTGTTTAGAGTTTATGGGGAGTAAATTAAAAGAGAAGCCGATGGTTATATCGGCAATTCAAGCGAAGAAAGATATAGCTTGTGGAGCGGATGCCTTTTTGGTTCAAGTGGTGTCTACGCCAATTGGGAACAAGTCCTTGGCAGATTTTCCAGTGGTAGGAGAATTTCCCGATGTGTTCGTAGATGATTTGCCGGGGTTACCTCCAGTCCGCGAGTTGGAGTTCGCCATCGATTTAGAACCTGGGGCGGCTCCTGTGCATAAAGCCCCTTACCGTATGGCACCAGCCGAGTTGAAAGAGTTGAAAGCCCAGTTGCAAGAGTTGGTCGACAAGGGGTTTATCCAGCCAAGTACTTCGCCATGGGGTGCACCAGTTTTATTTGTTAAAAAGAAAGATGGCACTCTTAGAATGTGCATTGATTATCGAGAGCTTAATAAAGTGACAATAAAGAATAAGTACCCTCTTCCAAGAATTGACGATTTATTTGATCAGCTTCAAGGAGCGGCTATCTTCTCGAAGATTGACTTGAGATCGGGATATTATCAGCTGCGAATAAGAGATAGAGATGTCCCCAAAACTGCTTTTAGATCAAGATATGGGCATTACGAGTTCAAAGTGATGCCTTTTGGGTTGGCTAACGCTCCTGCAGCTTTCATGGATCTGATGAACCGGGTTTTTCGACCTTATCTGGATTCTTTCGTAGTGGTTTTTATTGATGATATTTTAGTTTATTCCCAGAATGTTGACGAGCATGCTTATCACCTTCGCTTAGTGCTTGGGAAGTTACGAGAGCACCAGTTGTACGCGAAGCTTAGCAAATGTGAATTTTGGCTGGAAGAAGTCAGATTTCTCGGACACGTAATTTCCCAGGACGGTGTGGCAGTTGATCCCAGTAAGGTGGAAGCTATTTTATCATGGCCGCGTCCATCGACTGTGCGCGAGATCCGAAGTTTCTTGGGACTTGCTGGATACTATAGAAGATTCGTGGAGGGATTTTCCCGATTATCCGGTCCTCTCACCGCTTTGACTAGAAAGAATGCAGAGTTTGTTTGGTCAGACAAGTGCGAGAGGAGTTTCCAAGAATTGAAGAACAGATTGACAACTGCGCCAGTTTTAGCACTTCCAAAACCGCTTGAGCCGTTTGTTGTTTTTAGTGATGCATCTAAATTTGGTTTGGGGTGTGTTCTCATGCAAGGAGGACGGGTCGTGGCTTATGCGTCTCGTCAACTGAAAGACCACGAGAAGAATTACCCGACACATGATTTGGAATTGGCCGCAATAGTGTTTGCCCTTAAGATTTGGCGACACTTTTTATATGGAGCAGTTTGCGAGATCTACACCGATCACAAGAGTCTGAAGCATTTATTTTCTCAGAAGAATCTCAACATGAGGCAAAGGAGATGGTTAGAGCTAATAAGCGACTATCAGTGCGAGATTAAATACCACCCAGGAAAAGCAAATGTAGTTGCAGATGCCTTGAGCCGGAAGTCACACTTAGAGGATGAAGCTGAATCTTCTGGAGTGGATTCTTTACTTTGCGGGTTGAGAAGGCTCCTTATTGGAAGTTCGCAGCAAGAGGAAGTGATATCTTCAATTCTTGATATTCGGGTAATTGATTTTGAAGAATTGAAGACTCTTCAGAGAAAAGATCCGAAGCTGTTGGACATTAGAAAAAGGGTCAGAAAATCTAGAGGGCCGTTGCACTACAGTTTGGATAAAGATGGGATTCTTCGATTCCGAGATCGTAGAGTAATTCCTAAGGACTCAGAATTTAAGGAGCGAATTTTGGCGGAGGCTCACGCGGCTCCCTATTCCGTTCATCCGGGTAGCACCAAAATGTATCGGGACTTAAGGAAAAATTATTGGTGGGAAGGAATGAAGAGGGATATTGCCTTGTATATTGAGAGATGTGACACTTGCCGTCAAGTCAAGGCCGAGCATCAAAGACCAGCAGGTTTGCTCCAGCCTCTACCTGTTCCTGAATGGAAATGGGATGACGTCTCTATGGATTTTGTAGTGGGCTTACCGAGGACTCCCAGTGGAAAGAACTCAGTTTGGGTAATTGTTGATCGACTGACTAAGTGTGCTCATTTCTTACCGGTCAATAATGCGGATTCTCTGGGAAAATTGACCCGCTTGTATGTAAAGGAAATAGTGAGACTACATGGGATACCCAAGAGCATAGTGTCGGACAGAGATCCAAGGTTCACCTCCCATTTTTGGAAGAGTTTGCAGGCGGCTTTAGGTACTAAATTAAAGTTTAGTACTGCTTATCACCCCCAGACAGACGGCCAATCAGAGCGCACGATTCAAACTCTTGAAGATATGTTGCGAGCTTGTGCTTTAGATTTTCAAGGAAGTTGGGAGAATCACGTGCCACTCATAGAATTCGCGTATAATAACAGCTTCCATGCATCCATCCAAATGGCTCCTTATGAAGCTCTGTATGGTAGAAAATGCAGATCACCCTTATGTTGGGATGAAGTCGGGGAGAAGAAAATAATTGGACCCGAGATAATACAGGATATGCAAAATCAGATTCAGATTATAAGAGATAACATGGCTGCAGCGCAAAGTCGTCAAAAGAGTTACGCGGATACCAGGAGGAGAGAATTGTCTTTCGAACAAGGCGATTGGGTTTATCTTAAGGTCTCTCCCATGAAAGGAGTTAAGCGTTTTGGGAAGAAGAGAAAGCTGGATCCGAGATATGTTGGACCTTTTCAGATTTTAGAGAAGGTAGGGTCCGTCGCTTACAGAGTTGCTTTGCCAGAATATTTTGGGGATATACACAATGTCTTCCATGTATCGTCTTTGAAGAAGAGTTTTGGACAACAAGAGCCACGCTTTGTCGACCCAGAGAATATTCAGTTGCAACCGGACCTTACTTACGAGGTGGTTCCATCGCAGATCATGGATTGGAAGGAGCAACAGTTAAGGTCTAAAACGATATATCTGGTTAAGGTGGCCTGGGGAGATCCGTTAGCTCAAGATTTCTCCTGGGAGCGAGTGGTGGACATGAGGGAGCAGTACCCCTACTTGTTCGAGTGATGACGGTACGTTTCTTAATCTTGGTTGCAGTTGGTTTTATGTGGAATTGTATGGCTTGTTTCAAGTTGGTGTTCGGTCCTGCAAATTTCGAGGACGAAATTTGTTTTAAGGGGGGGAGGATGTGATGACCCGCTTTTATGTGTATTTTCACTGAAGAATATTTTAATTTAATTAAATATTTTATAGTGCTTTTATTTTAAATTATCGAGTTTTAAATGGATTTTATTGGCTGTTGGATTTAAATTGTGATTAATTTATTTTGGCTTGTTTTTGGTTTTAAAAATTTAAATAGTTGGTTTTTACTAGTTATTTATTTTATTTTAGCTTATTGATGTGTTTAAAATATTTTATTGGTGTTCATTTAATTATTTGATGTAGTGTTAATTTATTTTTATCGTTTTATGTTTTTATACCGTTTTCGGCTGATCAGTCTTCGGACTTCCAACGTGAGGACTGGACCTCATTATTTTCCTTCCATCTTTTCTTTTTCTCTTCTTTTTCTTTTTCTCCTTTTTCTTTTTTTCTTTTTTTTCTTTTTCCCTCATCTCCCCTGTTCGGCTCTCTCTCTCTCCCCGCGTCTCTCTTCTCTCTCTCTCTCCTCACCCACGCACGCCGGCCTCACCGCCCAGGCCCGCCGTTCGCCGGCGCCGTGGCCGACACCGCCCCTATCGGTCGACTCCCCTCCGGCCGGTGATCATTCCCTCCGACTCCCAGCCCCAACCGGCCGGCCGTTTGGCCGGAAAAAGCCCAAAAAGCCGCACGGTTGTGGCTCGATCCGCCGCCGTCGCTCCACCTCCGGCCACCACCTCTTCACCACTTCATCCCACTCCTTGCCGACCTAACCCACCCATCCCCGGCCTCAAACGGTCACCGGAGCGGCTCCCACGAGCTCAACTCCGATTTGCCCTTTTTCCGCCCCTACCGGCGTTTTCGCCGCCACCCACGGCCAAAACTCACTTCCACTAGCTTCATAATCATCCCTAGACCATTCCCTATCAATTTGGTGTCTTGGTTTGTCCCCGGTCAAAAGTGGGTATTTTGCGACCCACGGGAACAGTGCATTTGCACTGTTACGTTGCTTTCGCATCGCCGTTCGCTTCGCGCCGAACCTTCTAAAAATCCTATATAGCGCTGTAAGTATTTTCAAACTCTACTTTTAGATTTAAATATATTTTGCTCTACAATAATTTTATTGGTTGGTTGGCTGATTCCGGACTGAGTCCGAGGAGTTCGGGGGTCGGGTGGATGGAGGACGGAGTTGCTTGTTTTGTTGTGCTATGGTTGATTTTATTTGTCGAGCATTGAAATTGGCATTTACATGATGCATGCACGTGTATTTTAATTTATTTGAAAAATCCTGTTTTATTGGCGTAAATGGATTTTTGGGAGTGTGCGTATCACGAGCCCAAGCCGGGATGGGTTATTATCTCGGTGGAGCTCCTCTGGTCACTCGGGAGTGGATAATACTGAGTGACATCCCCTGGGTTGTCGCTGGGCGACGACCGGATCGCACGATACGGTAACGCTGTCGTGTCGACTCCGTGGTCCTTTTAGTGGCGGGGACTAGAGGATGGCCTGGCCAGGTACGCGCGAGTTGGAGGCGCGAGTCTGGGCATCACTCGTGTAGGTGTCACACGCGTAGACGTTACCTGCGGTGTGGCACAGAGCCAGAGTGTGCGGATGATCCCTAGGGGAGATCATGGTGCATGCATAATTGGTTGGTTTTCATGGTTTTCGGATATGGGCCATTTTCTGGGAAAATGGCGATGGTCTTGTGATCCATTTTCTGGGAAAATGGTGGTTTGGGCCATTATCTGGGATAATGGCGAGGCTGGTTTTAAAGGCTGTGGGCGTTATCGATAACCGAGGTTTATGGGATGTTTTTAGCCAAATGGGTTTTTGGCGTGCGTGAAAAATATGGTTTGTGAGTTTTGTGCATTGGCATTTATCATGCTATGTTTGAGTTTAATATTTTTATCTAGTGGTGTTTGGATTTTACTTACCTGCGGCACCATTTTTGGTACCGTAGATTTTGATGCAGAGTTCGAGGAGGAGGAGGAGGCTGAGCCCGAGGATGCGGCTCCGCCGGAGATCTGAGTTGGAGTTCATGCTTTATGTTTGGTTTGAAACAATATNATTTTTTAAGGGAACAAGACCTAGGAAGCAGGCCATGGATAATTGGAGGGGATTTCAATGTGATTCGAAATGATGATGAAAAAAGGGGCGGTATCTTGAGGGCGAATCGTGCGAAGGCTAATTTTAATCTTTGTATTCATGATTGTGGTTTGCTAGAACTTCCTTATGAGGGGCAGCAATTGTCATGGTGCAATGGAAGGTTAGGGGGAAGAAGGATTTGGGCAAGGTTGGATTGTGTGCTGGTGAATATGGATTTTTTAAATTTATTTGGGGATGCTTATGTCGTTTACATGCTGAGAACATCGTCAGATCATTCCTCGAGGATGGTCTCGCTGGCTTATGACACAAGTAGTGTGGCTAGGCCTTTTCGTTTTCAGCGTATGTGGGCATCTCATGAGCAATTCTTGCCGTTGGTAAAGGAGGTATGGGATAAGAGAATTGAAGGAAGTCCAATGGTGCGTATTAGCAAAAAACTGAAATTGTTGAAAACAACTTTGAGGCAGTGGAATGTAGATGTCTCTGGGAGTGTGAAAGTGGAATTACGAAAGCTTGAAGATCACATTTCTAGACTGGAGCAAGCTGTTATTACAAGCTATAGTCAGCAGGTAGAAAATGAGTTATTGCAATGTAAACAATTGCATTTACAATGGGTGCACCGTGAGGAAATACTTAGTTGCCAAAAATCTAGAGTGAAGTGGCTTGTAGAGGCTGACTCTAATACAGCTTTTTTTCATGGGATGATGAAAGTTAAGAAGAAAAATAAGAAGTTTGATCATATGAGGATGGTGAATGGACAGGTGTTACAATTTGCGGAGGATTTTTTTTCAGGATTTGTTAACTACGAATGAAGTCCAATTCGATGAGGAATCGTTGTCTTTACTTCTATCGAAAATTTCAGTACAGGAAAATGTAGCTTTGTGTGTTGCACCTTCCACGGAGGAGGTGAAGCTAGCACTTTGGTCCATTCCATCGGATAGTAGCCCAGGGCCTGACGGGTTCTCGGCAAGTTTCTTTACACTTGCATGGGATTTTGTGAAGCAGGATCTTCTGGATATGGCTTGTGAATTTTTTAAGGGGATGCCATTCACGACTATTTTTAGGTCAACAAATTTAGTACTTATTCCAAAGGTTGACAAACCTGTGGGATTTGGACAATTTCGACCGATTAGTCTATGTTCAGTTGCTTATAAAATCATAGCAAAAATCATGGTAATTCGTATGGCACCTTTTCTTCATCGATTTATTTATCCCGAACAATTTGCTTTTATCCCAGGAAGAAGTATCTTTGATAACATGGCTCTTGCACAGGAGCTGGTTCATGGAATTAATCGAAAGGTCAGAGGTGGTAATGTTATGTTGAAAATTGATATGGCCAAGGCGTATGATCGGGTGAATTGGCATTTTTTACTAGAGGTTTTAAAACGATTGAGTTTTTTAGAAAAATGGAGAGGTCTAATTTTTAATTGTATTTCTTCTCCATTTTATTCGGTTATGCTCAATGGATGCACTAGGGGTTTTTTTAAACCTTCTCGGGGGCTTCGGCAATGTGACCTTCTATCACCTTATTTGTTTATTTTATCGGAGGAAGTGTTGTCGCGGATGCTGAGTAAGGAGTTTCAGTTCGGAAGGATCAAGCCATTTAATCCCAATGGAGGAATTATGATTAGTCACTTGTTCTATGTGGATGATCTCTTGATTTTTGTGAATGGTGGAAAGGTTTCTTTTCGAAAGCTTATGGAAGTGCTGCACAAGTATGAAAATATGACTGGGCAGTTGGTGAGTCCGCATAAGTCTTCTTTGTTTTTTTTCTAAGCATATCTCGGTGGATCGAAAGCAAGCATTAAGACAAATATCCAGTTTTGAAGAGGGAGCTTTGCCTTGTACATACTTGGGGATACCATTGCATGTGGGGCGTATGCGAATAAGTACGTTTGATCCGTTGTGGGGAAAAATTCAAAAGAAATTAGCGGGTTGGAAAAGCAAATTGCTTTCTTTTGGAGGTAAAATTGTTTTGATAAAGCATGTTCTAAACAGTATGCCAATTCATATGCTCTCAGTAATGAACTTGCCAAAAGGGGTAATGTTGGCGATTAAAAAAAATTTCTCAAATTTTCTTTGGGATTCTTCCATTGAAAATAAAAAGAGAAAATGGATATCTTGGAAAACTATTTGTTTGCCGGTAGAGGAAGGTGGACTTGGAATAAGAGATTTGGAGGAGGTTCAAAATTCTTTATTGATGAAGTTCACCTGGAAATTAATTATGGGAGGTTCGCTGTGGTCGGATTTTTTCTCCACCAAATATGTGGGTAATGTACATATGTCTTCAGTCATGTCCTTGGGCAGAGGAACTCGTTTTTGGAAAGGAGTTATGCGATTAATGCCAACTGTTTTATGTAATTCAAGATGGCAGATTAGGAATGGGGAGGTCAGTTTTTGGTATGATAATTGGTTGGGAGATGGGCCTTTGGCAGAGGAGCATTCAGTGGTTGGGAATGGGAACTTGAAGGTGCGTGAGGTGATGGATACAAACGGTTGTATTGTAGATGTCTTAAGAGCTCTTGTTGCTGCACCGGTGGTTGAGAGAATCTTGCAGGTAGGTTTTCGATTGAGGGAAAGGGCTGATAAATGCATCTGGGTTCATACTGTTGGTGGTAGTTGCACCACAAATTTGGCATGGAATTTGATTCGAAAACAGGGGACTGTGTGCCCATGGAGGAGATGGTTGTGGAAGGATTATGTTCCAGCGAAGATGTCATTCATGTGTTGGAAAGCAAGACGACAGGCTTTGCCTATGGATGCAGTTGTTCAACAGCTTGGGATTCCTTTGTGTTCCAAATGTTGCTGCTGTGCTGAATCTAAAATAGAAACATTGAATCATGTCCTTTGGGAAGGGGAGGGGGCCACGGCAACATGGAGGTTTTTTGCAGCAAGTTGTGGAGTGCGGATGCTACAAGTTCGAAACTGGGAAGGAGTGATGAATTTCTGGTGGAGTATTGCGAGGGGATCTTCTTAGGTTGGTTGGATTAAAGGAGTTCCACCAATTATTATTTCTTGGATTCTTTGGAAATTTAGATGCTAAGATGGAAGATACACCTTATGACTGGAGAAGCTTGATCCGGATGGTGGAAGTAAAGTTAATGGAGGTTACAAGCAAAGTGTGGTAGTTTAGCAAAATTGAAAAACAAGACTTACGTATATTGCAGGATTTAAATTGTCCCATTGCACCAGTGCGCTTGAGAGTGCCCGAAGTTGATAAAGTGGACGGCACCAGATGTAGGCATGCTAAAATTAAATGTGGATGGTGGATCTTGGGGTAATCCGGGAATGTCGGGTGGTGGAGGTGTTGTTCAAGATGCACAGGGGAAAGTCTTGGCCGGATTAGCAGATTTTTATGGTCAAGCGACAAATACAATTGCAAAGTGTCGTGCTTTACTGGATGGACTACGGCTGTGTCATGCTCTTGGATTGAGGGATTTTTTGGTTGAGTCTGACTCTAAGGTAGTATTTGGTTGGTTGATATCGGATAATTGTAAATATTGGTATTTATGGGATTTTTGGGAGGAAGTTAAGATGCTTGTAAGCTTGCTTAGGCCTCGGATCTGACACAATTTCAGAGAAGCAAATATGGTTGCAGATTTTCTGGCTAAGGAATGAGCAAAAGGAAGGATAGAAGATTTTATGGGGGAAACTTATGTTAACGGCAAATTTCGGGGTCTGGTTCGACTAGATAAATTAGGAATTCCTTTTATTCATCCTTGATGATTTGTTTACGGTATTCCTCCGTCTTCGCTATAAGTGAGGGTTGATTAATAAATATGGGACAGGGTCACTATTGGACATGTGACTTCCTTCTCTTTAAAAAAAAAAAAAGATCAAACCACAAATTTGAGATCGAAACAACTTCATTTAGTTTTTATTTAACTCCCCCCCCCCCAGCCTTTTTGTTTAAACTTTTATATCTCACTTCCCTTTCTCTTCTCCCTTTGTCAAAAATCCTAGTCTTTCTTTCCTCTCCTACCAATCTCGAGCCAATGTGGCCACTTACCATCACAGCGACTTCATATTTTATTCATTGAACCAAAGATTTCACTCCATGTATTGAGTTATTTGGGAAGTTCACCGAGATCACCATTTTTTTTTAAAGAAAGGAGGGTGGCACATCTGTTTATTGATAAAACCCTCACTTAGGCGGAGGAAAACCATGAATACATCACTAAGCCATCCCCCAAAGCCAAACAAACTACTAACGACAAATATAAGGTATGCCCCATCTATCCATACGTACAAGTCCACAAAGTCGCCCCGAACCAAAAACTTATCCAAAAAAATCCTTAACCCTTCCATTCGACCATTCCTTAGCCAATAAATCAGCTACCATGTTATTCTTGTTGATGAGATGATTCGCCATGTTGGTATTCAAATGGCCTCGAAGTGTAATTGTTGTGTCTCTCCTCAGATTGAAATAATGGACCATGTATTGTGTGATGGGGACTTAGTGAGACAAGTATGGAATTATTTTGCATCTGTTTTCAAGATTAGCTTACCTTAGATTCGTGTATGGCAACACATAGTGAACATTTGGTGGTTTCGTGCGTCTTCATCATCACAAGTTGGTTGGTTTCATGGGGCTATCCCAATTATTATTAACTGGGCTTTATGGTGTGCTTGTTGTTCAGCACGGATGGCAGAAGTGGTGTTTGATTGGAGGGACTTAGTTCATATGGTGAAAGGTTTCATTGTGCAGATTTCTTTGTCCTTACGAAAGTTTAAAATTTTGGGCACTAATGAAAGTATTATTCTCAAGGAATTAAATTGCCCTATTGTGCCAATTGTCTCAAAGCCTCCTATGGTTGTTGCGTGGTCTCAGCCTACTCAAGGTTGGATCAAATTAAATGTCAATGGTGGGTGATGTGGTAACCTAGGCATCTCGGGTGGGTGTGGTGTAATTCGAGATGTGCATGGCCGTGTGGTTGTAGGATTTGCTCATTCTTATGGGCATGGTATAAATATAGTGGCAGAATGTCGTGCTTTTTTAGATGGATTGAGGTTGTGTCACCAACTCTATTTGAGAAATGTTTTAGTAGAATCTGATTCAAGTGTTTTGGTTGGTTGGTTTCTTTTGGAGACTTGTAATTATTGGGATGTTGTCATACCAAAAATCTAGATTACCACCACAAACCATACATCTAGAATTTTGTAAGACTTTCAGCGTGATCCTCACAATCCCCTTCCAAGAAAAGGATCCCCCTTAATATCCAGCAGCGCAAGCGAAATATGCGAGTTACCAACATATTTTGCTAGGAAGAAATCAGACCACAAAGAACCTCCAATCAATAACTTCCATGAAAATTTCATTAGTAACAAGCTTTGAACCTCCGAGAGATCCCAAATGCCCAAACTGCCCACCTCAACAAGTAAACAAATCTTACTCTAGGAAATCCATTTCTTTCTTTTACTATCCAAAGTTGAACCCCAAAGAAAATTAAGAAATTCAACTTAACTCTTGACAACACCTTTTGGCAGCTTCAACACTGACATCAAATGTATCGGCATGGTATTTAAAACATGCTTGATGAGAACGATTTTTCTCCATAAGACAGTAGTTTATTCTTCCATCCGGCAAGCTTTTTTTGGATTTTGTACAACAAATGATTCAACATTCTTATCATCATTCTTCTCACATGCAGCGGCATCCCCAAATACAAACAAGGCCACGATCCCTCCTCAAATCCTGTTAAACGCTTCAGCTCCACTTTCCTGGCAAAAGAGAAATTTGACGGAAAATAAATAGAAGATTTATGAGAATTCACAAGCTGTCCTAACATGACTTCATAGCTTTTAAGCACTCTCATCAGTTGGCGAATAGAAGACTTTCCACATTTGCAAAAATCAACTGGTCATCCGATAAAATAGATGGCTAATCACAGTTCCCGTCTCCAGATTAAACACTTCGATACTTCCCTTTAAACAATGTTTATGAAGCATATGAGACAACATCTCCTCTATAAGAATAAAAAGATACGGTGATAAAGGATTACCCTGATGAAGGACATGGAAAGGCTTAAAAAAGCTTTTAGAACAACCATTTAACATGACTGAATATGTCAAAGACAAAATGGAATTAAAAATAATGGATCACCATTTATTAGAAAACCCCAATCTCCTCAATCCTTCTAACAAAAAGCTCCAATTAACCCAATAATAGGCTTTTGCCATATCAATTTTAGAGAAAGCATTACCCCCATGACTTATGATTTAACCGCTTCACCAACCCTTGAGCAATAGCAATGTTATAAAAAATACTATGCCCCTGAATAAATGCCACTTGTTCGGGAGAAATAATTTTCTCCAAAAATGGCGACAAACAAAATACCGTAATTTTGCCATAATTTTATACACTACTCAACAAAAACTAATTGCCAAAAACTATGCAAAGCCATCCAGCAAATCCACCTTTGGGTTCATCACAATATTGGTCGCACCAAAAAAAGTTGTCAACGGTTCACCATTGAAAATATGAGCCGAAATCTACTTTTCAACAAAAGAATTCCCCTAATATTCCATGTAAGAATGTTAAAACATCACTAAAAAATTTTGGTAAAGCAAGTAGCCCTCTTAAGGACCACTCTAGGTTTCTTCTTTTTGGTACCCTTGAAATGCTTCTACCGATTGGTAACTTAGTATCATCCCCAACCCCATCACTTACTCCCCTATCAGCCAAGCAAAATAATTCAACCTCAATAGCCTTAGTAATCGCCTTTAGAGAACTTTTAGGAAAACCATTATCCTCCAAAGCCGAATGTAAACCATCCGAAATTTCAGATGGCTTGACACCCTTCAAAGCAACTTCCGTCTCCTCAAGCCAATTTCCCACACCCTCTGGCATCCCACTCCTTGTTTCACCATTCAAACCTGCATGTTCATTATTTTCACCCAGTTCAGGAACCCCCTGAACATCGCATTACCTCGCTCCATAACACTAATAAAATCTTCTTCATTGGACAATCGAATCAACACAACTCTTGGACTATTAAGCTGTCCCACCACTGGCATAACACACAAGCCCCAACGATTCTTGATGAAGGCCCGAACATGATCCAAAGTAGGCCTACGTCGCAGGAATTTCAGAACAACCGAGAACCTGAAAGGCGCTGCCGACTGCCTTATTTCTGCCTTTGAGAAGAAGAAAAACATTTCCCCCTCAGTGAACCGCGGCTCCCGAATTGGAAGATCCATTTCAGGAATCGATTGCGGCCTATTCACCACTAAATCAGCAAAAACCCTTCCAGAAGAAGGGCCAGACGAACCGCCTACGCCATTCAGCGTCTCCTGCGAGTCACGAAACTGCTCCTTAGAGGCCAATCCTGCCGACTGAACCAACGGGACGGCGTTGAATGCCATACGAGAAACCCAGTCGTCGCCCAAGTTCCAGAGAATTTTGAAGGACGCCACCCCACTAAACAATTATTCCAAGTTATTCTTTTTTTCTAATCTGCACCGAGATCACCATTTACTTTCATTTGTCCTTCGATTTCACGGGTATAACTTGTTTGTCTTTTCTTCTTTTCAGTCCAACAGAAGCATATATATATATAGAAGTGGTTTTCCTTTAGTCAAATTCACTCAATTGTAAGGGCTTTTTTGGTATCTTATGGAAAAAAATAATAGTTTTTATGGCCTATGTATTCTTTTTTATTAGTGATGAATATTTTTATAAGCCCTTTTTCGAAGATATTTTATTTTTATTAAAATCTTTACAAGAAAAATATAATGATTTAAAAGTAACAAAGAGACATAATGGAGTTAATTTCAAAATATCAAATTTGAAAAATTATAACCATGGTACAATGAACCTAACAAACATACATAAAAATAAATAAATAAATAAATAAAGCATATAACACAAAAAAGAAAAAAAAATCAATATTGATCATGCAAAATGCATACAATATAATACTACACTACATATATTATATTGTCTAACATTGTACAAATTACAATGCAAAACACAATAAAGAAATACATTTTTGAAAGGTAGTAAATACTACTTTAGAATATAAGTATTACATTGTCTAGGTGATAGTTTTGTGTTGGTGGCAACTTGTTTGAGAGTTAAAGAAGCCTAGCTTCTTAATTACTACCCTTTGATGGACTGGGTTTGATAGAGGAAACATGGTGGAACTAGCATTAAGATACCATTCCACTACTTAAAAGGGGAAAAATATTATTACTTCATTAAAGTCAGAATATGATCATTAAGAAAACCGAACCTTTCAAGATTTAATTGAGATATATAGGATCATAATTAGAAAAATGATTGGTATCATTGCTCTATTGCAATTCTTAAAAAATTTTAGAGCAAAAATAATTCTTGTGATGATGTGCCACAGAGTGGCCTAATCCATGCTTGACACATGGTAGCTAGCCTTGCCGCCTAATCAGTCTTGTTCACTACAATAAAAATAGCTTTTAGTGACAGATGAAACTATCACAAGAAATGGGAAAAAGGTCACAAAATACATTTGGTGACGGTCAGAAATCGTCACCACCACTGTCACGTAATGTGCGTCACAGATTATATTTGGTGACAGTTTATTGTACAAGCGTGACTAAAAATATTTTTAGTGACGGTTGGGTATGTGCCGTTTGAAATAACGTTCGAACATTTTATTTTTTGTGACGGTTAAAATCTGTCACAGAAAATTACGTTCGAGCGTAAAGTAGACGAACTGACATCCGAATGAGAGAAGGTAACGTTTGTTGATTATAGTTCGGACGTATTAGATCTATGTTTGAACGTTTATACGTGCGAACGTGAATCTAGAATCCAACGTAAATGAAACAATGTCTGAACGTTCATATCATAACGTTCAGACGTTTATTCGAATGTTAAGAAAGTAGAGTTCGAACGCAAAGGGGTACGTTCGGATATTTGGAACATTAAACTTTTTTGGATATTCGAACGTTATATTAGTTTGAGGTTTAAACGTTCGAACGTTCTGTTATTATTTTGTGTGGTTACGTTCAAATGTGTTTTCAAACGTGTAATACTGTTCAAACGTATTTTGTTTACATTCGAACGTACATATCAGAAATACTAAACTCATCCAATTAATAAACATACCAATTGTATCATATTACATTACATATTTCACAACCAACATTGGTTGAAACTGTTTTGAAATTAGATATTAAAAATGTAATACACAAATAAAATTCATTTCTTTTTCCTTCCTCGTCTAGCACGATTCTGTTGCAATGACATAATACGCTCCATTTGCAACATCATCTCCCGCTGCACTTGCTCTTGGACCTCACTACGTATTCTTTCCTCCTAAACGTGTCTCTAAATGAGACTGTCGCTCTAAGAGGGACTCCAACTCTTGCTGTCTAGGCCTCATATACTCATTCTCGCGTCATGCAGCTTCTAAATCTTTGATAAGATTATTAATTTGTGATGAGGATTCCCCAGAAGCTGACTGCATCTCCATCATTTTTCCCTAGAGTTTGAAAGATCAAAACACATAATAAGTAACATATTAAAAGAAATACAAATAAAAAAATAATTTAAGCACATGTTGCATAATTTATTTAACAAAAGGAACACCACTTACATAATTAATTGCAGCGGCTGGATCCATCCACTCACTATGCTCATTAGTGTGAGCAGCAGTATAGACATGAATGAGGGAAAAGTTTTCATGATCATCACGTTTCTAAGAAAACAACATTAGCAATTTGAAAAAGATAGTATTAGTACTTGTATAAAAGAATAATAAGAAAAAATATGAATTATATGACTCGGTTTCGAATGTGCTTCCAAGTGTAGAAGTGTCAAGTTGTATCAAGGATAAGTCCAGGATCGTATTCCACAGGGACAATGGGTTACCAAAGCGTATAAGGGATTTGTGAGTAACAAATGAATCGAGTATGAGAGATGAAAATAAAATTAAAATGCAATGCAAAAAAAAAAATGATTGAAGTTGAAATTAGAGTTTCTAATCAAAAAGGCAAATTAACGAACACTTGGGTTGGGTTTGAGATTCTTTTTATTTCGGATTCTAGATAATTTCTCGATTAACAATCCAGTCAAGGTATTGATATTCGGAAGATAAGAAATTAAGCTCAAGTTCTTGCAATATTTTTTCTAAGGGATTCTCTACTTTACTAGCTAAATACACATTAATAATCAATCGAAAGAAGTCTTGATAATTTCAAACTTTTGTTATGCCTTACGTCAACAACAAAACAAGAGCAAGAGCCACAATCTTTTTTTCCATTTAAATCCGACTAGTAACTTAGTGAAATCAACATTCAACAACAAAATATTGCATCAAACTAGAATCTAAAATAAATTAAATCTCATTCCACAACCCAAGTTTTAAAAATTAGTTACACATGATATTTTTAGTACCAAAAATCAATCTAAACAAAGCCATAAAAAAAAACTGTGAGAAGAAATAAAAATAAATAAATAAAACTACAAACTTCACGCCGACTCGACTAAGAACTTAAACGTCGCAGGAGAGAAAAAAAACTCAGTTAGTCAAATGACAACTGAAATAAAAAAAAAAAGAACAAAAACAAGAATGCTGAACCAAAGAAAAAAAACGCCGATCACTAGTCTGTTAAAATAAAACTGCAGAAAAAAATAATATGAAGAAGCAAGCATGAAAGCTCCTGCCTCTGTTATGTAAAAATGAAAATAAAATGAAAGCTAAAGCTGTCGCCTCCTTCCTATGGATTGGACCTCCTCTGCTTCTCTAAAGAAAATGAAGCACAAAACAGAGAGTTCCGTCTTAAAAAAAAAAAAAAACTAGGAAATACAACTTAACTTCAGATGCCAAAAACGGAAAGAAGAATAAAAAAAAATGCTGGACGAATGAACAAGTGATAAAAACCAACGTAAAAAAAAAACAGATGCTGAACGTAAAGAAGAAATACAGAAAAAAAACTTCCCGTCTGCAACGTAAAGAAAAGAAAGAGTGATATTTCATAAGCTTCAAGCCCCCAGTATTTATAAGGTCTGTAAGCTTACAGCCAGCTCAAAAGAATAACAAAACAATGATAAAGAAAAAGAGAGCTGGAGCCCCATAGACCATGTGCGTCCCCGTTCTGCTGCTTTCCATCCGTGAGTTGCTGTTTTGATGCTTGCGTGCTGTCCACTTTCTGCATGTGTGAGCTTCTTTTCTACTTTCTGCTGTTTGCAGTAAAACCAGCCTCCTTTAAGTCAAAGAAAAACTCTATACGTAAACTCCTCCTCACCGAACGTCCATCTCTTCAACCAAAAGCTTCTCATCACTGAAAACAATGACCTAGCTTGCATGTATTGTCTTTCTTTTCACGCTTTCATTTTCCTTTTTCGGTGGTGTTACTTGTTAACTACATCACATGCAGCTCTCTATCTTCCTTCATTTCGGCTTTCTTTTTTTATTTCTTTCATTTTGGTCTGCTTTGCCGTAAAACACTCCACTTCTTTCTGTATGTGTGCTTTCTGCATGTGCGTGTGAGCTTTCTGCATTGAGGTGCTGTGATTGTTGATTTCTATGTTCGGTCCATGGATTCCAGCTGTGAGTTTCCAGCATGTGTGCTTCCAGTGGTCCCAAGTTCCTGCATGTGTGCTGTCCGAGTGCCCCCTTGTGTTCCCTTCATTTATTTCTTTCACTTGCTTTTTGAATTAAAATCATTCTCAGCTTGGACGTGGGCTTCAGTAGTCTTTTATCTTCGTAGATTTTTTTTCAACTATGTAGGCAATGGCTTCACTCCTGGACACCGACCAAGATTCAAATATAAGTTTTACATAAGCATTAGTCGGCCTCACATCAAAATGCATGCATCTATGTTTAATTAGGGGTAATATCTTATTTCGCATGTCAAATAAAATTAAGTCACATTATCTAATTAATATTCTTATTTTAACTCATAAAGCACTTTTAACTCAAGATATTTAAGAGTATTAATACCACATAATTGACCATTTATCACACCCCCCAACTAGCTTTTTGCTAGACTCTAGCAAATAAAGCGAATGAATTCATGCAAAAGTGAAATTACCAACTTGAGAAAATCTGAGAATCACATGCCATGAAATAGATTTGTTGAGTTTAGGAATATTGGAAATAGATTAATCTAAATCTTTTATCAACTGAGAGATTTATACACAATTTAGTTAATCAACCAAGGGAATTACATGTAACAAAGCTTGCTTTCTTTCAGGTGCATGGAAATGGGGTTAGAATTCCAAGATCGACTACCAAGAGACACTAACAGTTTCAATCACAACAACCAATCTGAGAAAACCACATGGTCTTACTCTAATTCAAAACCATTGTAGTGGCGGCTTTCACGCTATTACACTTTGAAAGGCGCCTACTTTTTTTTGTAAGGACCCCGGTAATAGGCAGCCTTTTCTACTATACAAATGTAATTTTTGTTTTTTTTTTTTTTTTTTTTTTTATGTTTTTAGATTTCCTAGTGGGGGAATCGGACCCATGAATGTGCGCCTACCCACACTTTCACAAGTCAGCCCTTATCACTAGTCTACCTAAAGGATTTTTTTTTTTTTTTTTTTTTATCCCTGGCTTGTCCCTTTTCTCATTTAATTCATTTCAGATTTCTTCCTAAGCCATTAGGATATAGTTCATTAGAGTCTGAAACAATTGAAGTGTAAATCAACCAACAATGACTCAATGTAGTCTTTCTAGGCCTTCCGGGTATGTGTTGTGTGTGTTTTAGCAAAACTTTTAACATCTTTCCCTTGGTTTAACAACTAGATAAAATGGATAAATCCCTCTTTTGACATATACTCATATTTGCACTACATTCCACCTGTTCCATAACCTCAACAAATCTTTTTTTTTTTTTTTTAACTTTCCAGCATGTAAAATTCAAGAATGGGGAATTTAATCTGCTTTCAACTCATTACCAATTCCCCCAAGGTGGACCAAAATCTAAGGCATGCAAACAGAAAAATAAATTCTCTTCCACCCCCCAACTAGATTGTAGCATTGTCCTCAATGATGCAAAAGAAGTGAAGAACAAAAGAAAACAATGAAAAGCAAAATGATAGTGAAGGGAATGAAGGGTTACCTGGTCCGAAGAGAAACATATGACAAGAAGAGAACAACGAAAAATAAAAGAGAGAAAAACACACCTGCATAAACTAAAAGGTAAAACCGAAAAATGCAAGGAAGAAGTGAAATAAAATGACAAACAAGTCAAATATCAAGGCTCGGTTGGAGGGTCAGGGTCCAATAGATGGATGGTGGTATCCTCTGGTGAAAAATGGTCAAGGAAATGTTTGAGTCGCTATCCATTAACCTTAAAAATATTACCATTGTGTGGATTGAGGATTTCAATAGCCCCATGGGGAAACACCGTCTGAACAATATAAGGACCACTCCATTTAGATCGAAGTTTACCAGCAAACACATGGAGTCTAGAGTTGTAGAGGAGAACCTTTTGATTGGGGAGAAAACTCTTTCTTAAAATGTTCTTATCGTGGAAAACCTTAGTTCTCTCCTTGTAAAGTTTGGCATTATCGTAGGCATCGTGTCTCAACTCTTCTAATTCATTCAGCTCCAATTTCCTTAAAACACCAGAATTGTTAGTAGAAAAGTTAAAGTGCTTGACAGCCCAGTAAGCCTTGTGTTCTAGCTCAATAGGGAGATGGCATGCTTTACCGTAAACCAAACGATAGAGAGACATGCCTAGGACAGTTTTGAAAGCTGTCCTATAAGCCCATAAAGTGTCTGAAAGCCTCAAAGACCAATCTTTCCTATTTGGGTTGACTGTTTTTTCAAGAATGGTTTTGATCTCCCGGTTGGCCAACTCAGCTTGGCCATTGGTTTGAGGATGATAAGGAGTTGAAATTTTGTGATGGACCCCATATTTTTTCATTAATGCCGCAAATGGTTTATTGCAAAAGTGGGAACCTCCATCACTAATTAAAACCCTTGGTATCCCAAACCGAGTGAAAATGTTGTCTTCCAAAAATTTTAACACCACCCGGTGGTCATTGGTCCTACATGGTATTGCCTCGACCCATTTGGAAATATAGTCCAGAGCAACAAGAATGTAAAGATAACCAAAAGAAGATGGAAAAGGACCCATAAAATCAAACCCCCAACAATCAAAAATTTCTAATGCTAAAATAGGTTGTAAGGGCATCATGTTTCTACGGGTGATTCCTCCTAACTTTTGACATGGTTCACATGCCTTACAAAAATTGTAAGCATCCTTGAACATGTGGGGCCAATAATAACCACATTGCAAGATTTTAGTCACTGTTTTCTTAGCTGAAAAATGGTCTCCACACGCACTAGCATGACAAAAATTTAGTATGTGTGGAATGTCACAATTAGGCACACACCTTCTCAAAATTTGATCAGAACAATATTTGAATAAATATGGGTCATCATAAAAGAAAGATCTGACCTCCAATTTAAACCTTTTGATGTCTCGAGAGCTCCAATGTGGTAGGGTGTGTCCTGTCACCAAGAAATTGACAATATCAGCAAACCAAGGCAAAGAGTCAACAGCTAAAAGCTGTTCATCTGGAAAGGAATCTGAAATGGGAGTAGTAGGTTCAGAATTTTCGACGACGAGTCGAGATAAATGATCGGCAGCCACATTTTCTACTCCCTTTTTATCCTTGATGCTGATATTAAATTCTTGCAACAACAAAATCCATCTAATCAGTCGAGGTTTGGCATCTTTCTTTGTGAGCAAATATTTAAGAGCTGCATGGTCAGTGAATATAACAATTGGAGAGCCTAAAATGTAAGCTCTAAATTTATCCAAAGCAAAAACAACTGCTAGTAACTCCTTTTCAGTGGTGGAGTAATTTTTCTGAGCTGCATCAAGTGTTTTGTTTGCATAATAAATCACAAATGGAAGCTTACCTCTACGCTGACCAAGGACAGCACCTATGGCAAGGGCACTCGCGTCACACATGATCTCAAATGGCAATTAGCAGTTAGGTGGTTAAATTATAGGTGCAGTGACAAGCATAGATTTGAGTTGCTCAAAAGCAACTTGACATGCATCAGTCCAATTAAAAATGCAATCCTTAGCTAACAACTCACACAAAGGTCTCGATATGGAGCTAAAGTTTTTTATGAAACGCCTATAAAATCCGGCATGTCCCAAAAATGATCTAATATCTTTGACTGATTTTGGAATGGGTAACGTCGATATTAGATCAATTTTGGATTTGTCCACTTCAATGCCTCGGGCTGAGATGATGTGACCAAGGACAATACCTTGCCGCACCATAAAATGGCATTTTTCCCAATTTAAAAGCAGATTTTTCTCTTCACATCTAGCCAAAACAGCAGTGAGATGGGTAAGGCATGCATCAAATGAATCACCATAAACTGAAAAATCATCCATAAACACCTCCAAGATATGCTCAACCATGTCACTAAAAATACTTAGCATGCATCGCTGAAATGTGGCGGGTGCATTACAAAGTCCAAAGGGCATTTTCCTAAATGCAAAAGTTCCAAACGGGCAAGTAAAAGTAATTTTTTCTTGGTCTTCAGGGGCTATTTCAATTTGATAATATCCCGAAAAACCATCAAGAAAACAATAAAAACTATGGCCCGCAACTCTTTCCAAAGTTTGGTCTAAAAATGGTAATGGAAAATGGTCCTTTCTTGTGACAGCATTTAATTTTCTAAAATCAATGCACATGCGCCATCCTGTGATGGTCCTAGTTGGGATTAATTCATCTTTTTCATTTTTCACAATTGTAACCCCAGATTTCTTAGGAACTACTTGAGTAGGACTTACCCATCGACTATCCGAGATGGGATAGATGATACCTACATCTAAGAGCTTCAAGACTTCATTTTTAACCACCTCCTTCATCGTGGGATTCAACCTCCTTTGCATCTCTCGAGTTGGTGATGAATTTTCCTCCAAGAAGATTCGATGTGTGCAAATGGTGGGGCTGATTCCTTTGATGTCGGCAATCGACCATCCAAGTGCTCCTTTATGTTGCTTAAGAACCCATAGGAGTTGCTCCTCTTGCTCAACTGACAAAGAAGATGAGATAATACATGGAAAAGTGTTAGTTGGCCCAAGAAAAACATATTTCAGCGATTCAGGTAGTGGTGTGTGGATTGAAGTGGCAGATCTTCGAATTTAAGTCACCAAAATGAGTCCATTTTGCTACCTGCACCAGAATTCACTGCATTAGAATCCAACAATTCACTACTTTCTAAGGTTCCAGGTAAAACATGTTCCATTTGACTCTCTTGCTCTAATAAAAAAAATTCTTCAGCAAGTAAAGATTCCAAACAATTCACTTCCTAGAGTTCTTTCAAATCTTGTGGTTGCCTACAAGTGTTGAACACATTTAACTCCAACGTCATATTGCCAAAAGTCAATTTAAGGATGCCACTTCGACAATTTATCAAAGCGTTGGAAGTAGCCAAAAATGGCCTCCCTAAAATGACGGGTGCCTAAAAAACAGAGTGAGGAGTTAATTGAACATCTAATACCACAAAATCAACGGGATAATAAAATTTATCCACTTGCACCAACACATCTTCTACCACTCCCCTAGGCTTTTTAATTGAACGGTCGGCCAATTGCAAGATGATAGAAGTTGGTTTCAACTCTCCTAAACCAAGTTGCTCATAGGTGTTATAAGGAAGCAAATTGACACTAGAACCTAAGTCTAGTAGTGCTTGGCCTATTTTGGAGCTTCCTATAACACAAGCTATTGTTGGAGAGCCTGGATCTTTGTACTTAGGAGGAGTATTGGATTGGATAATGGCACTGACTTGTTCCGTGAGGAATGCTTTCTTTTGCACATTAAGCCTTCTTTTAACCGTACACAAATCTTTCAAAAATTTGGCATATGTGGGGATTTGCTCAATAGCATCAAGAAGAGGAATGTTAATGCGCACTTGTCTAAAAATGTCTAAAATCTCAGCATGATGTTTATCTTTATGTAAAGGAACCAATCTTTGAGGAAAGGGTGCCGGAGGAGTTACCTTTGGTTCCAAAGAAACATCAATATCAGAATTTTTACCTTGTGCACTAGAAGTGGAACTTTCACCTTTCTTGCCAGCTTCATTACCCAATGTTTCAACTTCTTTGCCACTACGGAGAGTTATTACGGCCTTGCAAGTCCTGACATTTGCTTCTGAAGAAGATGAAGACTCTATGGCAGCAATTTGGATTTGAGGATTTGGTTGGGGTTGAGACGGGAATTTTCCTTTCTCTTGTGCACTCAAGGTTGTGTTCAGCTTGGTCAAATTATTCCGTATGTCATTGATGGCTTGAGAAGTTTGGTTATTTATGGTGGTTTGACTTTGCATGAACTGCTGAAGAGTAGAAGCCATTTGTTGAAATGGGTCATCCATGGGTCGTCTAGGGGCTGGAATTAATGCATTTTGCTGGGTATGAACTGAATATTGAGGTGCACCAACTCCCGGATGTGCTGAATTTGTGGGATGATCATTTCTCCAGTTGAAATTAGGATGATTTCTCCAACCTGTATTATAAGTGTTAGAATATGGTGCAGGAAAAGGCTTAGAAATCATGTTAACAGGATGAGAAGCATCACACAAAACTTCTTTAAAAGCTAGAATAGTAGGACATTCAGATGTTACATGGCTACTATCCTCACAAATGTTACATTTTCCTTGTTTTGGAATGCCCTGAATTTCATGCACTTTCTTCAACTCAATCGCCTCCAATTTTTTTTGACAATAAGGCAAATTTAGCTTTCAAATCATCTTCCTCATTTAAAACATATTTACCCCCCCCCCCCCACTTACAGTCCTCAATGGTTTAGCTCTATCATAGACACAAGAAGTGTCCCATGATTGAGCGTTTTCAGCCAAGTAATCAAAATATGCAAATGCTTCTTCCGGTTCCTTATTAAAGAATTCTCCATTACACACGGTTTCAACAAATTGTCGCATCTTAGGTACCAAAACTTCATAAAAAAAACTAATAATGCGCCAATTCTCGTAACCATGGTGTGGACAAGCATTTAAGAGATCTTTGAATCTTTCCCAACTTTGATAAAAAGTTTCATTTTCCTTTTGAGAAAAATTCATGATTTGTCTCTTTAAAGCATTGGTGCGATGCATTGGAAAAAACTTTTTCAGAAATTCGGCTTGCATTTCTTGCCATGTTTCAATGGATCTTGGCCTCAATGCATTCAACCACATTTTTGCTTTGTCCTTAAGAGAAAAAGGAAACAACTTCAATCTAACAATTTCCTCAGTACAATTTTGATCCAAAAATGTGGAGCATACTTCCTCAAACTCCTTGAGGTGCAAGTAGGGATTTTCAGAATCCATCCCATGAAAATGAGGCAATAATGGTATCATTCCAGGTTTAAAATTGAAATTATGAGCATTCAAAGGTGTAATGATGCATGATGGAGTGGTGGTCCTAATAGGATGCAAATATTCTCTAAGTGTCCTGTTGGGATTTGCCATTTCCCCATCATTGTGTCCTTCTTATTCAGCCATGTTACTATGAGTGTCAACTGATGATTCAAATGCTGAATTAAGAGAAACAGATGATGCACTCGATGATGAGGTCGATGATTCAGTCCTAGCAAGTCTATATGTGCTATCTCTAGCCCAACCAGACATGCAACTTCAGCACAAAACAAGATAAAAGTAAACAAGTAAAATGAGAGGTAAAGATATCACCCAGGCAGTGAAGAGGTTCACAGCTCCATAAACGTCCTCTCAGGAAAAAGAGAATGCTCTGATAAGCACCTGTTGTCCCCGGCAACGGTGCCAAAAACTTGACTCGGTTTCGAATGTGCTTCCAAGTGTAGAAGTGTCAAGTTGTATCAAGGATAAGTCCAGGATCGTATTCCACAGGGACAATGGGTTATCAAAGTGTATAAGGGATTTGTGAGTAACAAATGAATCGAGTATGAGAGATGAAAATAAAATTAAAATGCAAAAAAAAAAAAAAATGATTGAAGTTGAAATTAGAGTTTCTAATCCAAAAGGCAAATTAACGAACACTTGGGTTGGGTTTGAGATTCTTTTTATTTCGGATTCTAGATAATTTCTCGATTAACAATCCAGTCAAGGTATTGATATTCGGAAGATAAGAAATTAAGCTCAAGTTCTTGCATTACTTTTTCTAAGGGATTCTCTACTTTACTAGCCAAATACACATTAATAATCAATCGAAAGAAGCCTTGATAATTTCAAGCTTTTGTTGTGCCTTACGTCAACAACAAAACAAGAGCAAGAGCCGCAATCTTTTTTTCCATTTAAATCCGACTAGTAACTTAGTGAAATCAACATTCAACAACAAAATATTGCATCAAACTAGAATCTAAAATAAATTAAATCTCATTCCACAACTCAAGTTTTAAAAATTAGTTACACATGATATTTTTAGTAACAAAAATCAATCTAAACAAAGCCATAAAAAAACTGTGAGAAGAAATAAAAATAAATAAATAAAACTACAAACTTCACGCCGACTCGACTAAGAACTTAAACGTAGCAGGAGAGAAACAAAACTCAGTTAGTCAAATGACAACTGAAATAAAAAAAAAAAGAACGAAAACAAGAATGCTGAACCAAAGAAAAAAAATGCCGATCACTAGTCTGTTAAAATAAAACTGCAAAAAAAATAATATGAAGAAGCAAGCAGGAAAGCTCCTGCCTCTGTTCTGTAAAAATGAAAATAAAATGAAAGCTAAAGCTGCCGCCTCCTTCCTACGGACTGGACCTCCTCTGCTTCTCTAAAGAAAATGAAGCACAGATGCTAAATGTTCATATCTGGACGGTAGAAGACTTTGGGAAGATTGTCTGTTGAGCACCGGAATCACACCTTGGATCATTAGGGGAGATTTTAACATTATCCGTAATAATGATGAGAGGATTGGAGGAAGACCCAGACCGGCCATTGCTATGAGGGAATTCAATGACTTTATTGATGCGGTTGGGATGATTGAAACAAAGTTTGAAGGAAACAAGATGTCGTGGTGTAATGGGCAGCAAGGAAGTGCTCGTAGCTGGGCAAGACTGGATCGTTCTTTCGTTAATTCGAACCTAATGCTAGAATTTCCAGGTTTGGTGATGACCTATTTGCCTAGACAAAATTCAGACCATTCTCCACTAGTGGTGGCCATGGAGAAAAAGGATCAACCGTATGGGTTCAGTCCTTTCAAATTCCAGAATATGTGGACCTCTCATGAGCTTTTCCATGACTGTGTGCGAGGTGTTTGGCGTAAGGATCAGGTCGGACAGGGAATGGCTAAGTTGGCAAATAAATTAAAGGCTGTAAAAGGGGTGCTGAGAAGATGGATTAAAGAGGTTTTTGGTTGGACTAACTCTCATATTCAAGGGCTTGAGGAACGGATAAGTGGCCTGGAAGAAAAACTTCAAATGGGATATTCTGAAGATGTTGAACTGGATCTGTTAGCATCGAAGGCTGAGCTGCATACATGGATGAGTAGGGAGGAAACGAGGCTCGCCCAACAAGCTAAGCAAAGATCGCTTGAGAAGGGGGAGGGTAATGCCCAATTCTTCCGTGCTCTGTCTTCTAGAACCCATAGGGTGGTAAGGGAGATGGAAATAGGTGAGAACAGGTGGTTGAAGTCCCCTGAAGAGGTTCATGAGGGTGCTGTTGAATTTTTTAAGAATTTTCTGGCAGACTCCCATTTAAGGCCTGCTCCTGACTTGACTAGCTTAGTTGACCCTGTCGTGAGTCCAGTGGAAAATCTAAATATTCTGGAGCTTCCTTCAATCCAAGAGATAAAAGATGCCGTCTTCTCCATCCCCATTGATAGTAGTCTGGGGCCAGATGGTTTTGGCTCAGGTTTCTTTAAATCCTGTTGGGAGATCCTTGTTGAAGATGTTGTCGCTGCTGTCCATGACTTCTTTAGAGGTAATCCACTCCCAAAATTTTTCTCTTCTTCTTTTTTGGTGTTGATTCCAAAGATTGAAAATCCAAAAAGCTTTGACAAGTTTAGCCCCATAAGCCCCTGTTCAGTTTTCTATAAAACTTGTTCAAAGCTGTTAGTGGGTCGGTTAGCACGACTGATACCTCGCATTGTCTCCCAAGAACAAGGAGCTTTTATTCAGGGTAGAAGCATCTTGGAGAATATTAGCTTGACGCAAGAGATGGTTCAGTCCATTAATAAAAAAGTAAGAGGTGGAAATGTAGTTCTTAAAATCGACATGGCTAAGGCAGATGACTCCGTTGCCTGGAAATTCCTCATTCAAGTCTTGGCAGCTTTTGGATTTTCTGAACCGGTCTGTTGCCTTGTTTGGCAATGCATATCCTCCCCGTGGTATTCAGTTAAAAAAAAAAAAAACTAGGAAATACAACTTAACTTTAGATGCCAAAAACGGAAAGAAGAATAAAAAAAAATGCTAGACGAATGAAGAAGAGATAAAAACCAACGTAAAAAAAAAATAGATGCTGAACGTAAAGAAGAAATACAGAAAAAAAACTTTCCGTCTGCAACGTAAAGAAAAGAAAGAGTGATATTTCATAAGCTTCAAGCCCCCAGTATTTATAAGGTCTGTAAGCTTACAGCTAGCTCAAAAGAATATCAAAACAATGATAAAGAAAAAGAGAGCTGGAGCCCCGCAGACCATATGCTTCCCCGTTCTGCTGCTTTCCATCCGTGAGTTGCTGTTTTGATGCTTGTGTGCTGTCCACTTTCTGCATGTGTGAGCTTCTTTTCTACTTTCTGCTGTTTGCCGTAAAACCAGCCTCCTTTAAGTCAAAGAAAAACTCTATACGTAAACTCCTCCTCACCGAATGTCCATCTCTTCAACCGAAAGCTTCTCATCACCGAAAACATTGACCCAGCTTGCATGTATTGTCTTTCTTTTCACGCTTTCATTTTCCTTTTTCGGTGGTGTTACTTGTTGACTACATCACATGCAGCTCTCTATCTTCCTTCATTTCGGCTTTCTTTTTTTATTTCTTTCATTTTGGTCTACTTTGCCGTAAAACACTCCACTTCTTTCTCTATGTGTGCTTTCTGCATGTGCGTGTGAACTTTCTGCATTGAGGTGCCGTGATTGTTGATTTCTGTGTTCAATCCATGGATTCCAGCCGTGAGTTTCCGGCATGTGTGCTTTCAGTTGTCCCAAGTTCCTGCATGTGTGCTGTCCGAGTGCCCCATTGTGTTCCCTTCATTTATTTCTTTCACTTGCTTTTTGAATTAAAATCATTCTCAACTTGGACGTGGGCTTCAGTAGTCTTTTATCTTCATAGATTTTTTTTCAACTATGTAGGCAATGGCTTCACTCCTGGACACCGACCAAGATTCAAATATAAGTTTTACATAAGCATTAGTCGGCCTCACATCAAAATGCATGCATCTATGTTTAATTAGGGGTAATATCTTATTTCGCATGTCAAATAAAATTAAGTCACATTATCTAATTAATATTCTAATTTTAACTCATAAAGCACTTTTAACTCAAGATATTTAAGAGTATTAATACCACATAATTGACCATTTATCATTATATAGTTTATTAATTACCATTTTTTCAGCAAGACGATGGAATGATCTTGAACCAGCATGATGGTGAATAGTCAGAGCGGATCTATTATGTACATTTGTAGAACTTAAGTGCTACAAAAATAATTCCCACCGTTAATTGTAATATATGTATATACATATAATATAAACAACAAATATAAATGTAAATAATTAAAGGAAATAAATCTAGAATACCTGATACTCTGGAGAGGCAAAAAAATCACAACACTTTATCCAGTCGTCTAACTTCATCTGCTGGAAAGGGCACTGTGCAGCCTCTTCGAACGTCTCAAACTTCTTGAAGTGGTCGTGATATCGTCCCTTGTGACATCGGAATAGTGTAGCCATTAACTCATTCACAATTCTCAAATCCTCGCTGCGATCAAAGTCGAGGTCAAATTCATCCTAATTATAAATTAATTAAGTTAAAAATATGATAAACTAATCTAGGTGAAAAAATGATATAATAAGTAAACTCACCAACACACGACTCCGAATGTGTTCCTTAATCTCATTTGGCACATCTCGCCAGGAGCGCAAATAAAATGGAGCCTAAGCTCGAACTACTGTGCCAATATAGGAGGAAAGCGCTGTTGCACTATCATTCACTCCTCCAGTGGAATTATTAGGAATTGTGACTTTCAGTTTACCGTGCCTTCAGTTTTTCTCAAGTGAGATGCCGCGTGTATAGCCACGACCGCGACGAGCAGATGCATCAACTAATAGATGATAGTATAATTTTTAAGGTTATATATATAGTTATTGAAACAAAAGTATTAATTATATATATTATTAACGTAAACATTCATTACTGGTATGTGTCAACTGTGCATCGTTCTCTGTAATGTTAACTTCATCTTCGGGAATGGACTCCTCAGGTGGCGAGTCCTCAATGGGTTCAAGACTTGGACTCGGTGGAGGAGGCACATTCCTTCTTTGTCTTTTTGGCGGCATACTTGAAAATGATTAAATATAACAAAAAAATATAATTAGAATAAATTAATTATTATTATAAGATTCTATACTCACCTATATGAATAAAGTTTTTAGTACTTTTAGTCTTCATCTTCGGATGTATTTTCCATGTTTGTTTCAGAATCTCTCTCTATAACATCTTTGTCGTCATCATCAAGCTCTTCTTCGTCCTCCTTATCCACTTCCCCCCCGGATTCTTCTTCGTCTTCTTCTTCTGACTCTTCTTCTGTACTTTTCTCACTTTCTTCAATTGAATGATAATTTAATGAAGACGGGTTGAGATGGATGAGTGGGACGTCATCTCTACCTAAGGGGAGCAACTCAAGTGCACCGAGGTCAACAAATAGTTACTACCCCCTCCACCTTCCTGGTAGGCCTCTACATTTGGAGTGTCATCTTCATCTCCACTATTATCATAATATGCACTTGTTCCTACTTCATATATATTTCGAGGGACAAATTTTTGTACAACTCACCAAGTTATCTCTCCACTATCTTCATCAGTACTTTTCATTAGATCAATCAAGTAATAGATTTGAGTAGCTTGACAAGCCAATACGAATGGATTATCTTGGTACCACTTAGATGCAGTATTGACAATCGTAAAATGATTATCCCTATATTTCGAATCCCGACTACTGCCTAGATCCCACCAATCACATTTAAAGACATATGTTATAGACCCACCCAGATATTTCAATCCGATAATATCATGAATGACACCATAATAATCAATATTATCTGTTCCATGACTCCCCTCGACCAAGATACCACAGTTTTGAGTCTTTCTATTAAGTTCACGGTCCAGAGTATGGAATCTATAACCTCGAACTGTGCATGTAGTATATCGAAGTGCTCTGTTTGAGGGACCATGGGCCAATGCATACAATTCAAAAGAGACTGATCCGGGATCACGAGCACGTTGTTCCAATATCTAACAATTTAAATAATGTCATTTATTAAATATTAGCTAGAGTTAAGACTTTCATAATCTAACATATTATATAGAGTATAGTTCATACACGTTGTTCAAACCATTCACAAAATTCTTCCTCGTGTCTTGCCACTATATCCTCTACGCCTTCCGTCTTAAGTTTGTCCATATGCTCACTGTATATAATAATTTATCATTTTATTTTACATAAGAAAAGTTATAGTTAACCTCATTATCTTTAGAATTATTTAAACCTTTTACAACGACATAACTAAGATAGTGATCAATCTCCTGACAATTATTTAGCACATACCACTGAACTTTACCAAACTCTTTATCAAGTAAATCGTAACCCGTTTGTGCACCCAAGGGTCGTACATTCTGAGAAAACATTGATAGCTCACGAGGAGGCGGAGCAGCAAGATCAGCATTTCGTTCTTGATGAATAAATCATGTCTCAACACCACGAAGATATAAAGAGCAAAATGTTAACCATTCATCGTGTATATAGGCCTCTGCTATTGAACCCTCAGCTCTGGCTTTATTCCCAACAGTGCGCTTCAGTCGACTCAAATATCTTTCAACTGGATACATCCAACGGAACTGTACCGGTCCACCCAACATTATCTCCCGGGGTAAATGTATTGCTAAATGGACCAAGACATCAAAAAATGATGGTCGAAAGATTTGCTCAAATTTACATAGTATAGTAGCAATGTCTTCTTCTAGTTTCTGCAGCATATCTCGATTCACTACCTGAGCACACAAATCCTTAAAAAACATACACAGTTCAGTGGCAACACGTACAGCAGATGTTAGCTTCCCATGAATTCCCGCCGGTAATAACTTCTGCAAAAATACGTGACAGTCATGATTTTTCAATCCGCCAATTTTCCAGTCATCAGGGCTTACGCATCTACTGATATTTGAAGCATAACCATCTTGCAACCATTTGTAGAAGTCCATCCTCTCCTCCCTTGTCATTGTAAAACATGCATGCGGCATGACCACTCTCTCACCTTCCGCCCGTAAAGGCAGATTATGTTTAATTCTCATTCTCTCAAGATCTTTCCTTGTTTTAATCGTATCTTTCGTCTTTTTATTAATGCTCATCAATGTACCCAGTATATTATCACAAATATTCTTCTCTATGTGCATTACATCCAAACTATGTCGCAACATGCAGGACGACCAATACGGAAACTCAAAAAAAATACTACGCTTTGTCCAATTCAATTATGCTACGCCTCGTTTTCTCTTGTTCTTTCCCCGACCTTTGCCAAAATTGTTCGCTGCCACATGTACCAATTGTTCCAGTATCTCGTCCCCAATCAACTCATTTGGCGCAATTCTATCTTCTACTCGTCCATCAAACTTAGCGGATTCTGTTCTCCATGCATGATTTGTTGGTAGATAACGTCGATGACCCATGAAACACAATTTTTGAGAATATTTTAACCACTCACTAGTAGTTTCTTTATTACACGTCGGACATGCTAACTTTCCTTTAGTACTCTAGCCGGAAAGATTCCCATATGCTGGAAAGTCATTTATCGTCCGCATTACCACAGTATGCATCTGAAAAGTTGTCGATGTGGATGCATCATAAGTTCTGATGCCTGTTTCCCATAACTCTTTCAACTCTTCAATCAACGGCTGCAAATATACATCAATGTCATTCCCAGGTGATCTCGGGCCGGAGATAAGCAAAGTTAACAAAAAGTTGGGCGCCTTCATGCACCTCCATGGTGGAAAATTGTACGGAATCAACACTACAGGCCAAGTGCTATAACTTGTACTCATATTCCTAAAAGGGTTGAATCCATCGGTTATGAGTCCAAGGCGCACGTTCCTCGCTTCTATCCCAAATTCTGAATACTGGTTATCGAAAGATTGCTATGCAAGTGAGTCAGCTGGGTGCCTCATAAATCCATCATTATTAACTCTTTTCTCCTTGTGCCACTTCATATCGTGAGCTATTTTCTTACACATATATAATCTTTGCAACCTAGGTCTCAATGGGAAATATCGCAATACTTTAACCGGCATGCTTTTCTTACCCTTCCACCTCGACTCTCCGCATACAGGACATGCTTGTTTCTCCTCGTTCTCCTTCCAAAATAAAACACAATCATTCTTGCATGCATGTATGGACTTATACTCAAACCCTAATCCATTTCTCAACTGTTTCGCTTCATAAAAGTTCTTCGGCAATGCAAACCCTTCGGGAAGCACTTCGTTAAATAAGTCTAATACCATGTTTATTGCTTTGGTTGACATTCCACACAATGACTTTATGTGAAGCAACCGCACAATAAACGACATTTTAGAATGTTTTGTACAGCCTAGATAAAGCTTGCGCTTTGCATCTTCCCACATTGCAAGAAAACTTTCTGAATCATTCCATCGGCCACTTGAGCCATTGTCATCAACCTCATCCATAAACATCCCAGCTCCAATGTCACTCAACATCTCCTCCATCTCATCTCACTCATAATCATCATCCACGTGCCGCAAATTTTCCTGCTAACTAAATAGGTCATCCGTTGATTCTGCATACGGCTCACCATGCAGTACCCATCGAGTATACCTCAAATCCATACCGTTCACAAATATATGACTTTCAGCTTCATCCAACCCTATCGCACACAAATTTTTACAACCTCGACATGGACACTTAATGTAACCACGACTATCAGCAGAGGTCTTTACAAAATCAATGAAGGTTCTTACTCCACGTGCATAGGGTATGTAATCTTTTCCAAGTCTATCGCATAGACGCATTCAACTTTTATCCATTTCCAAAAACATCTAATTATTAGTAACACGTAGAAGACCTAAATACACATGCATGTCATGATACATCATGTTCAAGTTACTCTTTCTCAAGGTAGTTGGTCCTATCCCATTCGAGATTATATTCTCCATATTGCACAAGTCCTGTCACTCTACTACTTTGAACATTAGTAGAAATTTCGGCAGCACTTCCCCATAGTTCTCCAAGTATACATGTTCACATATAGGGATTATGGCCCTAAGAACAGTATACCCGGAGAACAAGAAAGGAAGACACCGAAACTTCATACTAAACGTTCAAAGTAGGGATAACATTTATGTGCAATACAGATAATATAATCTCAAACTGTTCACACTGGACAATTCAGGAATTAATGTACACCTAAATGTACACTAATTCTCAAACGGGTCTAAGGTTATTTATGCAATGTTATACAATATCTAACACAAAAGTCTACAAACAAATTAGTGCATATTGTTTGAATTAACATTCTGTACAAAGAATATTTATACTATTAATGATTGATAACACTTATATTTTATTTGATATTATATAATTTCTAATAACAAATTATAATTATTATAACCTATTTAATATAATATACTACAAAATATATTATAATTACTATTATAATATATTGATAACACTTATATTGTATTTGNTTAATCTTTTAAATAATGGCTTACATAATATTCTTAATGCTTGATAAAAGTCAGCAACATAATTTAGACTTCCTAAAAATCTTTGTAGTTGTTGCTTATCTTTTATTTCATCAGGGAATTTATTAGCAAATTCTATAGCCCTACTTATTGGAGTAATGGTTCCTTGATAAATATCATGTCCAAGGAATCTAATATTGTTTTGGAATAATTTAACTTTGGATGATGAAACTAATAATCCATTTTGTTTAATAATCTGGACAAAAGTATTTAAATGTTTCCAATGTTGTTCGATTGATGAAGAGAATATTAGTACATCATTTATATAGACTAAAGAAAAATGAGTGAATGGAGTAAATATTTCATTCATAATATTTTGAAATTCACTAGGAGCATTTTTTAATCGAAAAGGCATAACGTTCCATTCATAATGTCCAAATGGGACTATAAATGCAGTTTTATATCTATATTTTTCAGCAATCTGGATTTGCCAAAATCCGCTTTTCATATCAAATTTTAAAAATATAGTGGCATCATAAAGTCGAGATAATAAATCTTTTTTATTAGGAATATGATACCTAATCCATTGTAAGAATTTATTTAATGGTTTGTAATTTATAACTAATCTGGGAACACCTCTTTCTAATTCTGTTTGCTTTTGTACATAAAAAGCAGCACAACTCCATGGTGATTTACTCTTTCTAATGAGTCATTTAGATAATAAATTATTAATCTCTTATTTACAAAATTCTAATAATTCCTTATTCATTTGAATAGGTCTAGCTTTAGTAGGAATGCTCTTTTCAGAAAATTTTTTTTCATAAGGTAATTCAACTATATGTTGTTTTCTACTCCAACAAGCATTAGGTAAATTAGAACATACTTCTTTTTCAATTATATTTTTGAAATTATTAATTTTTTGAATTAATAAGGGATCTTTTAATTGTTCTTCAATTCTTTTATATTTTAATTCTTGTTTTAAGAAATTTATTTGTTTTTCTTTCATTTTGATCTTAACTTTCGTTAAAAAATTAATTTCTTTGGTTAATGAGGCTTCTTTTAAAGAATTAATTTCTCTTTAGACTAGAGGAAATAAAAATTTAAATTGAATTTCTTTTCCTAATACCTTAGTGGAAATTCCTTCTTCTGTTACATAAAAAGGGTAAAGTAGAGCAAGAAATGGGTTTCTTAATATTACTCTGGTGTTGATATTTTTTACTAGAATAAATGTTGTTTTAAAAGAAATTCCACCATTACATATATGTGCATTTGATAATTTATAATTTATGTTTAATTTTGCTCCATTAGCTTGAGATAATGTTTCTTTTGTTTTTTCAAAATATTTAGAGGGTATTATTCCTTCTTATATGCAGTTTAGATCATAATATATATATTAACATAATAAATAGTATATAAATATTATTATAATAAATAATATATACTACTATAGTATATATACTATATATATTAACATATTAAATAGTATATAATATATATATTAATATTATTATAATAATATTATATAATTATTATATAAGTATACTATGGATATTATATAATATATATGTATAATATAATATATAATATATAATAATATACGTATATATATTATTATATACTATAGTATATTATATAATACTATAAATTATATATATTAATATGTATATATTATAATATATCAAATATATAATATAGTCACTATATAATAGATTACTATATTATATAATAACTATAGTATAAAATATGTTCGAATGTCATTTGTTTAATGTTCGGACGTATTGTTTAACGTCCAAACGTATACGTGATACGTTCGCATGTCGATCAAAGGTTCGAACGTATTAAATGAAACGTTCGAACGTTACCTGTATATAAAGCCAAGCCCGACGGTTTCCAGGCCATTTCTCGCACTAAACTCTCTCTCTCTCTTCCTCTCCGCAATGCACGCCGCCGCAGCCACCGCAAACGTCACTAAAAGGTAATGTGCCCTCCCCTCTACTATTTATTTCCAATTTAATCGGTGGGTTTCAAAAATTCGAAACCCACCATAGGCCGGTTATATTCTTTGAATTTCCGACCACCATTCATTGTAAATTGATAAAATAGTACTATAGAAACATTTCCCATTGCATTTAGATGAGTTTTATGGTTATTTTTTGCTTCGAAACATGCGTTTCGAAGCTTTCGGTAATGGCTGAGTCGAATCAGCAATTCGGATTCGTAACGTTCGAATGTTACAATGAAACATCCGAACGTGTGACCTTATGGATTCCTTACGTTCGCACGTTACATTGTAACATGCGAACGTAACTTCTGACATTCAAATGTTTTTATCCAACGTTTTAAGAGTACGTTGGATAAAACGTTCGAACATAAACCGTTGGTCTCATTCGGCTACGAAGAACGTCCGAACATTTAGTTTTAACGTTTGGACGTAATGAACTAATTCATAGTATATTTTTATCGAACGTTTAAATTAAACGTTGGATAAAACGTTCGAATGTCAATAAAACGTTTGAACTTAAATATGAGGACGTTTGGATCTGTTTTACGTTCGAATTTTTATTCCAATACATTCGAATGTATATCCAAATATAATTTACGTGCGAATTTACATTCGGACGTAAATTCGTTCATGTAGTTTTGCTTTAATTGTTCACATGTAAATGGTTTATGTTGGAACTTTACAACTTATGTTCGAACGTCAAATCTTTGTACATTTGGATGTTAACTTTTTAATTTGTAACGTGCAAACATTAATTCTCTAACGTTCGAACATTTTTCCATTAAAAATTTTTTATATTGTTTCTTCTTATTATGATTATTTTGGATATTGAAAAAGTGAAATTAATTAAAAACTTTACTGTCAAAATCATGTAAATTTATAATGATGATATTTTAATTTTCTGTATAATCTATATATGTCATAATACGTATGTATATGTGATTCTAATCATTTTTTTAAAATATTATAACTTATACTTTTTTTTACTTTTCAGGATATGGCTCAGTATATGATAACCAGCAAGCGAGGGAGGGATGGAGGCAATCCGAACATTGCTCGACTGGGGGCACGAACTGTTATGGGAGAATGAGAAATCCTTATTAATGAGTTCGATGAGCTCAGCTGGGAGCAGAAGACGCTGAGAGACGTCTTCGTCACCAGAGGCTGGGGCCCAATATGCACATTGAGGGGAACGATTTACCCCTCAATGGTTCGAGAGTTTTACATTGTAATGGCCACCATGCCTAACGATGCATCATCCCATACCCTCACTGTATGCAGTGTACAATTTCAGTTCTCTGCGGATGTTATCACCGAGTTACTCTAGATTCCGCGTATACTACCTGAGCTGATAGCTGCTCAAGCTGGTGACATAGCAGCTGCATTTGCTCCGGGTACATTCGAGGCAGATCCAGCCGCTTCTGCTTCATCTTCGAGCCCTGTTGAGTTGATGCCCAGTCATGAAGAAGATCAACGCGAGGGCGATCCTATTGCTACTGAGGTTGGTGATGATGAGTGGGATCAGGATTTCTACATCCTCACTGGCAAAGACTGCACGAAGCTCGATAGGCCGAACTCCTTCAGCTAGAATCAGCTGCTGCCTTTCTTTTGCATGTTGCAAATTTTTGTTGCAACAAATGTAGACCCTGTGGCACATAAGAGCACATTCAGTCATGCTCGCGCACAGTTCCTGATTCGCTTGGTACATGGAGAGCCCATTGACTTGCCCCTCGTTATATTTGAGCGGATCCGTTACAAGGCTAGCATCGTTACAACGGATAATCTCCCGTATGAAGTCATCATCAGCCGCTTATTAGTAGCCCGGGGAGTGCCACTCCAGGCGGAGGAGATGATGCTAAACCAGATGAGCCCCATCGACATGACCACACACTGCCGAAGCATTGGACAGGGGAGAGGCTCAGCTCGACGTTAGTCTGGTCCTAAGCCAGATCTTGTTCCTCCGACCGAGTCTGGTGCCGATGTTGCCCCCCCGTCTGTGAGTACTAGTCAGCAGCCAGCAGTTGCATCTGCGGGGGATGTGCGACCTGCTTGGCTTAATGCAGTGATGACAGATATGAAGGCGCATATAGACCGACAGATCGATAGACAGATTGTTCATATAGATCAATCTATTGCACATCTTGCACATCATGTAGATGTGCTAAACAATAAGGTTGAGACATTGACTGAGGAGTTTCGATCTTTTGTAAACCAGCAGTTCTGAATGTCATTTGTAAAAATTAATCATATTTTGTTTTTTTATTTTCGACATATGTAATGGACACAGATATTTAATGTATGTATTGTAGCTTAATTTCTACTCTTAATTTTCTTTAATATTAGCTTGTTCAACATTACTATTAAACAAATATATATTATGGTTAATTTATGCAAATTAACATATAACGTTCAAACTTTGGCGCTAATAATTTTAACGTTCGCATGTAGGTAGATAAAACGTTCAAATGTTCGCGCTAAAATTTTTACGTTCGCACGTAAATAGACATAAAGTTTGAACGTTATTGTGACGTGCAAACAAATTAAGTGAAACATCCGAGAAGTTTAAGAAATTCTTGCCCAACATTTAGTGAAAGTTCCCACAAACCGTCACAGAAAATACATTTTGGTCACAGTTTGGAAACCGTCACTATTTCTAATCTGTCACTAAAAGCCATATTTGTTGTAGTGGTTATCTCTGTCCAACGCCATCTGGAAAGTAGCCTGCAACAATTTGAAACACATGAATGGTTCATCTTTCTACTTGATCTTAAGCTATCCATTTGTCACAAAAGCATGCACATGAGAGAGAATGAGTGGGCATTATGCACTAAGCTCTGGTTCAGTTTTGTAAAAGTTGGATTTTTATGACTTAAATAGTGTGTACATATTTTTGATTAGCTTGTAAATGAAGTATAATATTTCACTATAATAAATACTGGCTTTTCCCACAAGTTCTTTTTCCATGACAGAAGATCGTGGCAAATAGTGGCTAATTGACACAAAAAATATTCATGGGAACAAAACCAGCTTTCAATTTTCGATGTTCCTCTCCCTCTTTTGCGTCATTCCCTCTTCCACTTGGTTTCTGTTTTTCCTTTTTTTTTTTCATTCTGCAAAGTTATTTTTTTTTCTATTGCAACCCGTGCTTCTACTTTGTTTTGCTTGGGGTTTTAGTGCTACAATTTCAACAGATTTTCAACGGTTTCACTAGTTTTTGTTTGGGTATAAACAATAAAGAATATCAACGGGTGCGTAATAGAATCTAAGAAGATTTAGACATTTGATTTTGTGGAGTTGTGAATGGAGAAAAGGTTGATGTGGTTATTGCCTATTTGGTTGAGTTGGTGGTTGTTTGACTTTTGGGTTGCTGTATTGGTGTTGATATTTCTATTAATTGAGTTTGATGTTGGTTGACGGGTGTATAGGTTAGTATTGAAGTAGGTATATGGTAGATTGGGTTGAAGTGTGGGCTGTTCGGGGATTATTATGTGGTTGTTTGGTTTGCCTTAATGTGCTGATATTTGATGTGAAATTATGAATTTTAATTAATTAGATCGAAGTGGCGATTGCAAGTGTTTAACATTTAGTGTATATTTATTTTTATGAATAGGTGACGAGACAAATAGAGGTCGAATTCAAGGCATTGATGATACACTACAGGAATCAAGTAAGCGGGGTTCCTAAGCTAAATTAGCATAAAAAAATAAATGAACTGAGGTTGGTTTGTAAAA